>JAQFVV010014242.1:0-44169 GCA_028023455.1 Epiperipatus broadwayi
ATATTCTAACCCAATAAAAATAATAACCTCTGTTTATTCTGTAATTATTTATTAGTTTAGTTTGCACTTAGACACTAATCATACTCTGAGCTGTATTAGGTTATTTTGTCTGCACTTGTTGACACCAATTTTTCAGGTTGTTGGAAATTAAGGCAACCAAAATAAAGCAACAAATATCCATTAATTTGCCAATATGATCTAAAATACTTTTCATATAATACAATTGTACATTCAATTCTCTTAAGCCATGCCACGATTGTAATAACAACAATAATTGATCACTTATTAATTTAAAGAATAATTATAATAATATTAATCTCAGGGTTCTTTGTTTCATGTAAGGAAATGCTCGGCAGTATTGTGTTGTCGCATATGACTGGCATTCTGGTCGGCTATAGGAAACATTTATTTTACTTAAATTCAATGTGTCTTCATCTCTCATATCAACTGCTATATTATTTAAAGAGATGATAATTCTATTCAATAATGACGTATAATTTTGAATAACACAGCCTTTTTTTTTCCAGAATCTCAGTCAGAATAATAAAAAGACAAGGGTGCTTTTTGTGTCCTTCCATCATCCATGACAACACAATAATATAACTAAGATTTATTACTTAGACAATTTAACTAAATGGGAATGGAATAATGTGCAACCAAAGTTAATGGTTTGGGAATAAATTCATTTTTTTTTTTTTCTTAAGTTTTCAACTCCATAAATAATTATCATTAAACTAAAATATAATGACATATTCCGATCTGCTTAACTTTATTTATCTGGTATATTAAGTTTTTAAGAATTTGGAATGATTTCGGACTCAAGAAAAGGTTTTGCAAATATTGTGCAAACACTTATATTTAGCATATAAAAACAAAAAAAATGAATCTACAACAAATTTTAACAAGACTATAATTTATTATTATCACAAAAAAAATATATGAACATTTATTCAATAATCCCATAGTAATACAAAAATATAAAATATAACTGACATTAATCTGTATACTCTTTTGGTTATGGACTAGAGGTTACTACTTCTCCTGTATGCAATCATATGGATTGATTAACTAAAAGTACATTTCATTACCAATACATTGTTTATTAAATTTTGGTAACCTTGTAGAAGCTTTTATTCAAAATTATTGACTAACTATTTTTTTTTATTTTTTAAAATGATTAATCCCATCATATGCAATACACAAAATATTAAATTTATTTCTAATACATTTACTTTATTTATGGTCTTTAATGGGATAACCTATTCTAATTATAGGCCAGTTATCAGAAGTTACACTTACCATCTTACATTTAACTTAATGCTAACTTAAGTTATGATACAAATTTTATTCATACGTATAATTTTAAATATGAGTATTATTTAATTACTAACCAGAATTAAATATTGCATTTGAATATTCCTTCAGTAAATAAGCGTTTTAAATTACGCAATTTTAATTACTTTCTCCATTGATTTACTTGTCAAATACTAGCAATATTTAGCAGCACAATACAGATATTGATCTTAGTTACTAACGCACTATTTATACTAAAGTGGATCTTGAGGAACTAACACCTCCAATATAACCTTTATCTTGCCCGAACTTTCAAAATTAAGCACAATAATCAACACCTTCCATGGTGGAGCTATCTTTATTTTCACATGAGGAATATGGAATAACCACGAAGGTCTGTAGAGTAATCTACTACATTAAAATATTTTGGTGGTTTCTTGCCTCTTACTTGGGCATACAACGAACACACACCAAATACAATCCTCTCCTGGGATTTAAACGAATGAAGCATACTAAATGCTAGATAAATTCTTGATCGTCCTATCTATGAGAATCGATCACTTGGGCTATAAACATACCCGAACATTATATTTAAAATCTTCCTCTCATGGAAAACAAAGCTTTTGGGGAGATCATTTTTCATCCCACAAAATAAATACATTATAATTATTACCTATGCGAATATTAAGCATATACCAATGCTATATCTGGGCAGGATAAGTAAATACACTGATTATAATAAACTTATGTTACCGTGTATACTTTGATCAACATCTGAAATCAATGGACATCATAGAATAAAAGTATAATAATTTTAATTTTAATAAAGGAACATTCAAAAATAGTTGGTAGCATACTATCTTAAACTAAATAAAGTGGATGTGTTATTTAAGAATAATTAGGAATAAATTCCTCAATTAATACAGTATAAATTCGTTTCAAAACTTTAACAAGAAATATTTTGTTATAGCATTTTTTTTTTTTTTTTTTACTTCTGATAATTTTCAATATTTATTTTACCCCTTAAATATCTAAATATTTTTCTTTTACGTATCTAACATACAAAATTTCTACCTACAATTGTATGTAATAATTAAAACATATTTTATAGATTTTTTTTTTTTTCGTGTTAAATATCAACTTAACCTATAATAATTATATTAAAACATACCTTTGTCATTACAAGGCTATTAAATATCACTTGACCATACAGACTTTAACCTATGTGATATAACAAAAAAAATACATATCATTTTATAACTTAGTTTTAAACAATCATTAATTAACAAGTGCATACTCTCTCATTAGAAAATGTTTTCCTGTTGAGCAATTGAAGAGCTTTATCCAGTCGTATTTCACGAAGCAAGTTTAAAAACAATAAACGCATGGTATTATTTCCTTTAAATAAAAGTTTTCTCTTATTTTGTGCGTTTAATAAATTAGGTAAAGAAAAATATAGCAGAATTGAAGATTAATTCTTACTTGAATTAAACTGCTACAATTTTGGGATCCATAGAAAATAAAATATACATATTCTAACATAACGAACAGTTGACGATAGACGATAAACATACACAATTCTTTTCTTTTTTATTATTGACGATACGTACAATTCATATTAGCTAGCTTACTTATGGACGGAAATGCGCAATTTTTCCGAGAGATTATTCTGATAATAACTGCAGCTGATTTACATGTATAGGAAGTTTTAATAAATCCAACTGATGTGTAATATAATATATCATTTATTTTTATCATTAAGTCACTAAGATATTTGGTTTTGTTCATACTTTAGGAATTATAAATTTTTTAACGGTAACTTCTCCGTAAGAATGCCCCTATATAACTCTTCCTATATTTACTCTGAGAAAGTTTATATTTTTTTCCAAAAAAAATATACATGTGCATAATTTAATCTTATTTATCATTATTATTATTTCCAGACAATTCTTGGTGAATAAAACATATTTTAACGTATGTAACTACATTACTTGTAAAGGCAGACAATATTGAGAAAGAGCGCGAAAATGTTTCTAGTTGATTTTCCTTGGTTTCAAAATATTTCTTTCACTTATTATTTTTTTTTTTCTATACCAAGAAAATATCAATAAATGACATAAAGTTAATAAATAATTATTTCTCACTTGGAAATCATTTATCTTCCTTAATTTAGATATAATATAATTTTTCGTGACTCTTTTAGTTACATCTGTCATTTTTGAACTTTAGCGTGAGACAATAAATTTTTAAGTATAAAAGGTCTTTAAATAGGTAGATGGCACAGAAAATCAGGATGTCTTATCAAAAAATTTTAGCCACACATTATATTATTAAAATTTTACTTTGATTACATTTATTTCTGCAAAATAAAATGAAAAAAATTGAGTTACCAAATTTCAGCACTGTTCCTTCCTTGAAAACTAAAAGCAGACTATATATATATATTTTTACTTTAGCGACCTCTTACAGAAAAATAATCATTTGATTATAACATAAACAAAAGAAAGGAAAAACTTATTACAATCATATAGTTTTCGGTATTATTTACCTGGATTACAAAGTAATTTGACAATATAAAAAAAATAATAATAAATACATTAAATTAACAATCAGTGATGTATAATTCTTTAAACATTATTATTTTTTTTTTTTTTTCTTTTTCTTTTTTTTTAAAAAAAAAATTACCAGAAGTTATTGTGCTTTATGATAAGACACTCATCCACTCTCCCCTCTACCCATCCAAAATCAATTACTGTTTAGCTTTTATACCATATTAATTTGCTCTAATTATTAATATCTCAATTAAATTATTCATGTTCTCTCTTTAAAAATGACATTGAGTTATTAAATCTATTAGTTATTCACCCAAAACATGCCAAAGTGAGTGAATAGCATACTTTATTAATCAATTATTACTATTGTTATTTTATCTTTTTATTTCTTTAAAGAATAGCATTGTTTTCCTGCAGAAATAATGCCAAGTAAACCAAGTGTCAATAACACTAGGTTACAATTCTCCCACCGTTATAATAAATAAAAAATAAAATAATATATGCATTTTTAACACTTCTTATGGTATTACTAAGTTTATATCCTACTTCTTTCTTATGTCAATAAATACAGTTTAAAGGATTTAATTTTGCTTGGGATATGGTAGTAAGCTTCGGGCATTATAGGTACCTCTTGTTCCATCAGGGGTTGAGACCAAAAAAGCATTCTCACCCACTTGTTTCACAATTTCATAGGGGCCTTCATAAAGATACATGAATTTTCTAAACATATGTTTCCGGAGATTACTCACATGGGGAGTTCTAATTAAAACAAAATCATGGACTTTAAAAGGATGTGGACTGGTTTTGGAATAACGAGTGCGTTTATCACCCATCTTTTTAAGGTTAATTCTGGCCAGTGCTTGGTCATGTTCCACATTAATATTTTCCACTATTACGGGTAACGGTGTTTTGATTAGTAAAGGTTCAGGTCTACCAAAGTGCAGCCGAATTGGAGACATCCTAGTAGACTCATTAATAGTTATATTTATATAATTAATCACCTGTGGCAACTTATTGACCCACTGTTTGTGATCCCGTTCCATATATACTCGGAACAACCTACTTATCTCACGCATGATTCTTTCACTTGGATTGGATTGGGGATTTCTAATCGAGCACATGATATGTTGAATATTTTGCTTCTTACCCCACTTTTTCCATGTACCAGAAATGAATGCAGTAGCGTGGTCGGTAAGTATTGCAGCTGGTTTTCCTATTAATGGAATTTGATATGTTTCCAAGCACTTAATAACATTTTTAGCATCTGTTTTTGGAACTGGGTAAGCAGAGACCTATTTGGTAAAAACGTCATACATCACAAGAATAAATTTTTGACGGTTGAAAGGTGGAAGTGGTCCATAAAAGTCCAGTGCCAATAATTCATTGGGCTGACTGGGCAGTATGGGTTGAAGTGTTCCCACATACGATTTATTTTGAAACTTAGTTTTTAAACAAATCTCGCATTCCCTAAGTCTACGGGCAATGGATTCAGACATCTTATGAAAATAAAAATGCTTCTTAATAATAGGTTCAATTTTCTGAATTCCATAGTGTCCATATTGGGTGTGAACATAATCTATGAGTTTATTGACTAAACATAAAGGAATAATCACTCTCCAAGAATTTTCATCTCCCCTTTTTAATTTCTTCATTAAAATTCTATCTTTAAACCTATACCCCTCTTTAATTCTATCAGCATATCTACTTTTCTGACCTAATTTAGCTGGATCTGATAAGAAGTGAACTATTCTCTCCAGCCTAGCATCCTGTGCTTGCAGTAATTCTAAATTTGTATAATCTCTAACTATTTCTTCCTCTAACAAACTAGACATATTACAAATAATTATATTTTCAGTACTGGGGTTCTGATAATTAACAGAAACAGGATTGCGGCTAAGAATATCTGCAATGACATTATCCTGTCCTGAACAATATATGATTTCATACTGATACTGATGGAGATAGAGGCTCCATCTGATTAATCTTTCATTATTAAGGTAACTCTTGTTGAGAAACTCTAAACTATGATGATCAGTTATTACTATAATTTTTGATCCCAACAAAAGCTGTCTAAGTTTTTGAAATCCCCACACAACAGCTAATGCCTCTTTTTCTGTGGTGGTATAGTTAAGTTCCGCTCCCCTTAAATGTCGGCTTAAGAAATATAAGACTCTAGGTTCCTTATTCTCATTAAATTGGTATAGAATCACCCCTAAACCGAACCCACTACTGTCGGTTTGCAAATAGAACTCTTTATTTAAATCTGGATAGGCTAAAATTACTGTTTTTAAAAAATTATCTTTAACAATTTGAAATTCCCTTGTATGTTCCTGGGTCCACCTCCACTTTTCACACTTTTTTAATAAAACAGATAAGTGCATAGTATCATATGAAATTTTTTTATAAAACCTGTGATAGTAATTACACAGTCCCAAAAACGATCTCAAGTGCTTTCTGGTTTTAGGGACGGGAAACCTTTGAATGGCGGCAATTTTGTCTGGGTGAGGTTTGACCCCTTCAGCACTAACCAAATGACCAAGAAAAGAGATTTCTCGGGCAATTAGAATACATTTTTCTAAGTTGACTTTTATATTGTTATCTGAACACTCACCAAGAAACATGCTAAGTTGCTGTAAATGATCATTTAAATTTTCCGAAGCAATGACAATATCATCGACATATATAACTAACAAATTTTTCAGTTCTTTTGAAAAGACCATATTCAAGCATCTGATAAGGCCAGCCCCACTATTAATTAAACCAAAGGGCATCCTTTGAAAAATATAAGATTGGCCCTGGTAACGGAATGCCGTATACTTTTGATCATTTTTGTGGAGTGGGATTTGCCAATAGCTGGCGGTTAAATCAAATGTGGAGAATATGCTCTTCCCTTTGAACTTCGTCAATAATTCCTGAATAGGTGATGGTATGTCATGCTCTGGGACAGTATGCTGGTTAAGTGTACGTGCATCCAGACAGACTCTAATGGATCCATCTTTCTTTTTGACTACTACTAATGGATTCACATAAGACGAAGGGCTGGGCTTAATTATTTGCCAGTCAATCATCTTATTAATCTGCTGTTGAACCTCTGCCTGGTATTGATAAGGAATAGGATAAGTACGCTGCTGGAAAGGCTCATTATCTTTCAAATTGATTCTATGGACATACCCTTTTAATATACCAGGTATTTTGGAGAAAACACAACGATACTGGAACAACAACTGGAAAAATGGTTTATAGTATTCTGTGCCAATAATACATGAACCATCCAACTTAACTTTAATATTTACATCAACTGTTGTCTCCTGTATGGTCATTAATTGATTCATCTGACTATTACAATTGACTACAAGAGGGAAAATCTCCTCTTTACATCCAAAAGTTTCATCTCTGTAATTAATATAACAATTATTTAGAGTCATGAAATCCGAACCAATTATGGCTTCATGAATCAAACCTGGCATGATTAAAAAGACATGCTCAAATTTGCACAAATTAATTTCTAATGTAATAAAAACCTGTCTATTAGATAACTTAGTCTTCTTTCCATTAGCAAGTATTACCCTAATCACCTTAGTTGGTAAAATTGGAATAGATTGGTCAGCTGACTGAATTTTCAAGTAAGTTTCTTCAGACAACAAGGAAGCTTGACTGCCTGAATCAATTAAGGTGTTGACAACAATTCCTGAAATGATAATCTTTATCATGGGACAGTTGTACAAGATAGGTGGCTCAGACATTTTGCCAGGTTCCAAATAATCAATGTCAAGGTCTATATTATTGATAATCCACATCATGCTGTTCCCCATATGTTTAAAAATAGGGCCCCGAAGTGAGGAACGTTCCTGCGAGGTCCTTTTTAATTTAATGCCCCGCTACTTTTACTACCTTTTATATTTTTCTTTGGTATTGTTGAGATACCACTAGTAGAAGGCTGATTCTCATTCAGAATTCTACTCTTAACTGTTGGCCTACTGAGGTGGCTATTCTGTCTACCATAGGGATTCGTCCTATAATATCCTTTTTCTCTAACTAACTTCCTCCTTCCCATATGTGACCTATCTGCGAAATTGATATTACTCACCATCGGATGGGTGTCTCTATTTACCCTAATTCTATTATCAATATTCCTATCGCTGGTCTCTAACGAATCTAAAATTTCTACTACCTCTTCTATGGTATGTCTGTCAGCAGCAATCAAGATCTGCTCTATATGCCTCGGCAGATTATGGCGAATTATTCGCACAATTTGTGTCTCAGATAAAGGATAAGCTGTCAAGGTTTTCAATTTGACGGCCTGACTCCTGAAAAACTGAGTATAACTACCCTTATTTACATGATATCTTTCCTGAGATATCTGATATCTCAGGTTATCTTGGCGGTCTTCCCCCCAAAAACTGGCTAACATAAGATATTTGAAGTCTCCATATGTTTCTGGTTTAATAAATAATGATTGCCACCAGTCTTTAGATGCTGCACACAAATGGTTAGCGGCAATAGCAATCTTTTCTATCTCAGATAAATGACATAAGGTGAATAACTCCTCCAGATTCTGGAGATACTCGTGTGGATTCTCCAGATATTCACCTCTAAAAAATTTTATTTTTAAGAATTTTAAGGCCATGGAGCTATTACTTTCTGGCTCTAGCATGACTTTACTTCTAGCCTCATTTAATGGATCGTATATTGATTCTACTGGACTAATTACCGTATGTAACTCAGATATTACTTGGTTATTATGACCATTATTTGTTTCCTTTACTTGAGTTTCAGATAAACCTTTACTTTGAACAACTTTTTTACTTTTTGTAAAATTATCCCTATTATAGTCTATAGCTTGCATTCGACTCTCTAATTCTAACTTATAGTTCTGCCATTCACAGTCTATTCTCTTTGAACTATCTTTTAGGCCTACATTTAAGTGTTTAATCTGTTGTTCCAATTGGTTAATAGTTTCATCTTTATCTATCCCGAATTTATCTTCTAACCTTTGATAGACTTTACTCTCACACTGAGTCATTAATTCCCCTATTTCATCTTGGAGATTATTATGTAATAGCTGTGCATTACTCTTTATTATATCATTAAAATTTTCTACTCTTCCCATAACTTGACTTAGCTCACTTTCTAGATTTTGATTAATCTCACATTGGGTTAACTCTTGAGTTTCTAGTTTAGCTATTAATCTGGTAATCTGGCTCTGACATCCTTTCACTACATTGTCAGGTGCTAGAGTTATATTTTTAACTTCCTCTTTCAAATTACTAACTTCACTTCTAGCACTGTCTAATTCTCCCTTAATAGATTCAACTCTATCCTGAACTTCTCTTTGAAATACTACTGTTTCCTTTTGATAATTTCTTATTTCCTGTACTTCATTGTTTAATACAATATATTGACTTTTAAAGTCCTGCTGGATAGCCTCAATCATATTTTCTGCCCTTTCAGAATTTGTTTCGATCTCTTTCCTTATTCTTATTTCCAGCTTTTCAGAGGCCAATTTTGATTCTTCTACATGATTTCTCAAATCTTCCCTTAAGTCCTTTATCTCCTGTACTTGATTTTGAGATGTCTCTTTGATCTCCTGCATTTGATTCTCTAATTTAATATTTAAATTTTGTATCTGACTTTTTAATTCACTTTTTAATTCACTATTTGAGTTTTGTATCTGACTTTTTAATTCACTATTTGATTGTTCTAATTTACTATTTGAGTTTTGGATCTGACTTTTTAATTCACTATTTGATTGTTCTAATTTACTATTTGAGTTTTGGATCTGACTTTTTAATTCACTTTTTAATTCACTATTTGAGTTTTGTATCTGACTTTTTAATTCACTATTTGATTGTTCTAATTTACTATTTGAGTTTTGGATCTGACTTTTTAATTCACTATTTGATTGTTCTAATTTACTATTTGAGTTTTGGATCTGACTTTTTAATTCACTTTTTAATTCACTATTTGATTTTTCTAATTTTTTCAAGAATTCCTCCAATGTATTTCTCATTAATTGATCTGGCTCATTTTCATGTTTTCCCTTTATTATTGTGGCTTCTTCTGTGTTAGCTATATCCAAATCTTCCCCTTCCTCTTTTAATTCTACACTAAAATATGGAGTCTGTGTATCAGGGGATTGTAACTCTTGGGATCCTCCCAAATCCTCAGAAATACTATGATTATCTTTGTTTTCACTCATATTAAAATTCTAACTCTTTTAGTATTTAACAGTACTGAAATATTAGCAATGAACTATTAATAAATTTATCGATAAGAAATTATTGACAAGACATCCTGCCTCCATGCCTCTCCTACCAAAAACAATCTACACCAAAAACTATGCTCTGACATTTAATATCCCTAAAGTTCCAACATTAACTACTAAATATGCTCTTTTTTTTTTTTTTTCATATGCTTCTTGGTCCATATAAATCTCATTAGATATTATGTAATATAGCATAAGTGCCAATCACAAGACCAGACAAACAGATCATCATAAATGATAAAATCATTACAGTGTTTTATGGAATTGCCTACAGACTACAACATCATAAACTAACAACTTAATTATTTATTTTTCAGTGGCAAAAGATTAGATCATATAATAGATATTCACATAATATCTTATGGCTAAACAATTCATTATTGGCAAATATTTTTAATCAATGAATAACTAATCCATTCAAGTGCAAACAATATTAATATTGACTTCAAGAAAAGTTTACCAAATTCATCGTGGCCAGCTATAGCCATCGATGGCCCCTGTAGTTGGGCGGCCATTTCTAACCCAATAAATAATAACCTCTGTTTATTCTGTAATTATTTATTAGTTTAGTTTGCACTTAGACACTAATCATACTCTGAGCTGTATTAGGTTATTTTGTCCGCACTTGTTGACACCAATTTTTCAGGTTGTTGGAAATTAAGGCAACCAAAATAAAGCAACAAATATCCACTGATTTGCCAATATGATCTAAAATACTTTTCATATAATACAATTGTACATTCAATTCTCTTAAGCCATGCCACGATTGTAATAACAACAATAATTGATCACTTATTAATTTAAAGAATAATTATAATAATATTAATCTCAGGGTTCTTTGTTTCATGTAAGGAAATGCTCGGCAGTATTGTGTTGTCGCATATGACTGGCATTCTGGTCGGCTATAGGAAACATTTATTTTACTTAAATTCAATGTGTCTTCATCTCTCATATCAACTGCTATATTATTTAAAGAGATGATAATTCTATTCAATAATGACGTATAATTTTGAATAACACAGCCTTTTTTTCCAGAATCTCAGTCAGAATAATAAAAAGACAAGGGTGCTTTTTGTGTCCTTCCATCATCCATGACAACACAATAATATAACTAAGATTTATTACTTAGACAATTTAACTAAATGGGAATGGAATAATGTGCAACCAAAGTTAATGGTTTGGGAATAAATTTAGTCTTAAGTTTTCAACTCCATAAATAATTATCATTAAACTAAAATATAATGACATATTCCGATCTGCTTAACTTTATTTATCTGGTATATTAAGTTTTTAAGAATTTGGAATGATTTCGGACTCAAGAAAAGGTTTTGCAAATATTGTGCAAACACTTATATTTAGCATATAAAAACAAAAAAATGAATCTACAACAAATTTTAACAAGACTATAATTTATTATTATCACAAAAAAAAATATATGAACATTTATTCAATAATCCCATAGTAATACATAAATATAAAATATAACTGACATTAATCTGTATACTCTTTTGGTTATGGACTAGAGGTTACTACTTCTCCTGTATGCAATCATATGGATTGATTAACTAAAAGTACATTTCATTACCAATATATTGTTTATTAAATTTTGGTAACCTTGTAGAAGCTTTTATTCAAAATTATTGACTAACTATTTTTTTTTTTTTTTTTTAAAATGATTAATCCCATCATATGCAATACGCGAAATATTAAATTTATTTCTAATACATTTACTTTATTTATTGTTATTTAATGGGATAACCTATTCTAATTATAGGCCAGTTATCAGAAGTTACACTTACCATCTTACATTTAACTTAATGCTAACTTAAGTTATGATACAAATTTTATTCATACGTATAATTTTAAATATGAGTATTATTTAATTACTAACCAGAATTAAATATTGCATTTGAATATTCCTTCAGTAAATAAGCATTTTAAATTACGCAATTTTAATTACTTTCTCCATTGATTTACTTGTCAAATACTAGCAATATTTAGCAGCACAATACAGATATTGATCTTAGTTACTAACGCACTATTTATACTAAAGTGGATCTTGAGGAATTAACACCTCCAATATAACCTTTATCTTGCCCGAACTTTCAAAATTAAGCACAATAATCAACACCTTCCATGGTGGAGCTATCTTTATTTTCACATGAGGAACATAGAATAACCACGAAGGTCTGTAGAGTAATCTACTACATTTTTTATTTTGGTGGTTTCTTGCCTTTTACTTGGGCATACAACGAACACACACCAAATACAATCCTCTCCTGGGATTTAAACGAATGAAGCATACTAAATGCTAGATAAATTCTTGATCGTCCTATCTATGAGAATCGATCACTTGGGCTATAAACATACCCGAACATTATATTTAAAATCTTCCTCTCATGGAAAACAAAGCTTTTGGGGAGATCATTTTTCATCCCACAAAATAAATACGTTATAATTATTACCTATGCGAATATTAAGCATATACCAATGCTATATCTGGGCAGGATAAGTAAATACACTGATTATAATAAACTTATGTTACCGTGTATACTTTGATCAACATCTGAAATCAATGGACATCATAGAATAAAAGTATAATAATTTTAATTTTAATAAAGGAACATTCAAAAATAGTTGGTAGCATACTATCTTAAACTAAATAAAGTGGATGTGTTATTTAAGAATAATTAGGAATAAATTCCTCAATTAATACAGTATAAATTTGTTTCAAAACTTTAACAAGAAATATTTTGTTATAGCATTTTTTTTTTTTACCTCTGATAATTTTCAATATTTATTTTACCCCTTAAATATCTAAATATTTTTCTTTTACGTATCTAACATACAAAATTTCTACCTACAATTGTATGTAATAATTAAAACATATTTTATAGATTTTTTCTTTCGTGTTAAATATCAACTTAACCTATAATAATTATATTAAAACATACCTTTGTCATTACAAGGCTATTAAATATCACTTGACCATACAGACTTTAACCTATGTGATATAACAAAAAAATACATATCATTTATAACTTAGTTTTAAACAATCATTAATTAACAAGTGCATACTCTCTCATTAGAAAATGTTTTCCTGTTGAGCAATTGAAGAGCTTTATCCAGTCGTATTTCACGAAGCAAGTTTAAAAACAATAAACGCATGGTATTATTTCCTTTAAATAAAAGTTTTCTCTTATTTTGTGCGTTTAATAAATTAGGTAAAGAAAAATATAGCAGAATTGAAGATTAATTCTTACTTGAATTAAACTGCTACAATTTTGGGATCCATAGAAAATAAAATATACATATTATAACATAACGAACAGTTGACGATAAACATACACAATTCTTTTCTTTTTTATTATTGACGATACGTACAATTCATATTAGCTAGCTTACTTATGGACGGAAATGCACAATTTTTCCGAGAGATTATTCTGATAATAACTGCAGCTGATTTACATGTATAGGAAGTTTTAATAAATCCAACTGATGTGTAATTTAATATATCATTTATTTTTATCATTAAGTCACTAAGATATTTGGTTTTGTTCATACTTTAGGAATTATAAATTTTTTAACGGTAACTTCTCCGTAAGGATGCCCCTATATAACTCTTCCTATATTTACTCTGAGAAAGTTTATATTTTTTTTTCCAAAAAAAATATACATGTGCATAATTTAATCTTATTTATCATTATTATTATTTCCAGACAATTCTTGGTGAATAAAACATATTTTAACGTATGTAACTACATTACTTGTAAAGGCAGACAATATTGAGAAAGAGCGCGAAAATGTTTCTAGTTGATTTTCCTTGGTTTCAAAATATTTCTTTCACTTATTTTTTTTTTTTTTTCTATACCAAGAAAATATCAATAAATGACATAAAGTTAATAAATAATTATTTCTCACTTGGAAATCATTTATCTTCCTTAATTTAGATATAATATAATTTTTCGTGCCTCTTTTAGTTACATCAGTCATTTTTGAACTTTAGCGTGAGACAATAAATTTTTAAGTATAAAAGGTCTTTAAATAGGTAGATGGCACAGGAAATCAGGACGTCTTATCAAAAAATTTTAGCCACACATTATATTATTAAAATTTTACTTTGATTACATTTATTTCTGCAAAATAAAATGAAAAAAAATTGAGTTACCAATTTTCAGCACTGTTCCTTCCTTGAAAACTAAAAGCAGACTATATATATATTTTTACTTTAGCGACCTCTTACAGAAAAATAATCATTTGATTATAACATAAACAAAAGAAAGGAAAACTTATTACAATCATATAGTTTTCGGTATTATTTACCTGGATTACAAAGTAATTTGACAATATAAAAAAAATAATAATAAATACATTAAATTAACAATCAGTGATGTATAATTCTTTAAACATTATTACTTTTTTTTTTTTTTAATTTTTCTTTTTTTTTTTTTAAAAAAAATTACCAGAAGTTATTGTGCTTTATGATAAGACACTCATCCACTCTCCTCTCTACCCATCCAAAATCAATTACTGTTTAGCTTTTATACCATATTAATTTGCTCTAATTATTAATATCTCAATTAAATTATTCATGTTCTCTCTTTAAAAATGACATTGAGTTATTAAATCTATTAGTTATTCACCCAAAACATGCCAAAGTGAGTGAATAGCATACTTTATTAATCAATTATTACTATTGTTATTTTATCTTTTTATTTCTTTAAAGAATAGCATTGTTTTCCTGCAGAAATAATGCCAAGTAAACCAAGTGTCAATAACACTAGGTTACAATTCCTATTAACTTATATGTTTGTAAATAAGTATTTAAAATTTTTCTCCTAGAATGCTAAAATAAATTTCATTTTAGTTATTTCATGTTCATCTTAAAGATTAAGTTGTCTTTAAAGCAAGCAACAATTTTTCTATTTAGCTCTTCATATTGTTGTTTATATAAAATATTTTAAATATATATCAATTACTTTTAAAAAAAAAGTTTTCAGTGAAAAAATTAAGTGAAGTGATTGATGATATACATAATGTATATAGAGACATAAGAAGAATGTCAAAGTTAAAACATGTGCAAATTTATAGCATTTGTTTGTTGACATAATTTTTAAAATCATTACTTAGATAGTATTATTATTGATACACACAAAATTTACAGCTTTTACTTAAAAAATAAATATTGCACATTAATAGTTCATTTGAATAAAACAACAATCCCAAGCAATATGTGTCTTTTAAATTTTAAAACAAAATGATAACAATGACTTTTAATTTTTACTTTAAAAATAAAAATAAAATACATTTGTTTATTTCAAAAGATTACAAATAATATATTTTTAAATAACAACTATTACTTTTAAAACATTTATAATTTAAAATCTATATGATAACCTCATATTTAAATATTAAACCATATATTTATACATTGCACATGAGAATATAATTTATTTACCTAAATCTATTGTTTTTAAAATGTGTGAATAGACAAAACATAACTGTAGTTTTTATTAAAATATACATCTTTAAACTTATGAATATTTATGAGATATTAAATTTAATGCAGTGAATTTACTTATCATTTTACTTTACAAAAAATACATAAACTATTTTTAAAAAAAATAAAAAATCATGAATTGCTAATTCATATTTGTGTGTAACTGCAATAATTTCAAAATTATGATAAAACATTACTTGGCAACTTTAAACAATCAATAATCTATGAAATTATGACAATAAATTTATTTTATATATATATACAATAATGCCTATTTAAAGTCTAATCTAGGATAGTATTATATATATGTAGATCATATAATAACGTGAAAGCTAAACACCTTCAAACAGATACGCTTTAAAAATGCTTAAGTGACAGCCAATCAGATGGAATAATGGCATCACATGGGACTCTAAATTCTAAAACACAAGCCAGAACTATTAGAAAAAGATGGATCATCTTAATCTATGCCTCAATTATATTTAAATAAGCCAGACTCAAGCATTTTGAACTAAGAGTGTGAAGCTAAATACCTTCACATTTAATCCACTAAATATTATATATATAAATTAACAACGCGAAATCATCCGATTTACAACGAAGAAATATTTTTAAATCTAATGAAATGATATTAATAAATGTAAACATTTATTAATATCATTTCATTAGATTTAAAAATATTTCTTCGTTGTAAATCGGATGATTTCGCGTTGTTAATTTATATATATAATATTTAGTGGATTAAATGTGAAGGTATTTAGCTTCACGCTCTTAGTTCAAAATGCTTGAGTCTGGCTTATTTAAATATAATTGAGGCATAGATTAAGATGATCCATCTTTTTCTAATAGTTCTGGCTTGTGTTTTAGAATTTAGAGTCCCATGTGATGCCATTATTCCATCTGATTGGCTGTCACTTAAGCATTTTTAAAGCGTATCTGTTTGAAGGTGTTTAGCTTTCACGTTATTATATTATCTGTTTACGCTTAACTTTAATATATTTACATTTATTAATATCATTTCATTAGATTTAAAAATATTTCTTCGTTGTAAATCGGATGATTTCGCGTTGTTAATTTATATATATAATATTTAGTGGATTAAATGTGAAGGTATTTAGCTTCACACTCTTAGTTCAAAATGCTTGAGTCTGGCTTATTTAAATATAATTGAGGCATAGATTAAGATGATCCATATTTTTCTAATAGTTCTGGCTTGTGTTTTAGAATTTAGAGTCCCATGTGATGCCATTATTCCATCTGATTGGCTGTCACTTAAGCATTTTTAAAGCGTATCTGTTTGAAGGCGTTTAGCTTTCACATTATTATATTATCTGTTTATGCTTAACTTTAATATATATATATATATGTAGATCGTCTAAAAATTTAATAAATTAAAAAAATAAATACATGATTAGTTGTTTAGGATACTATGGGAGGTATGATCACCAAAGATTCCATTTAATTATCCAAACTGTTATTTTAATTGGTTGTATTCTCATCCTTGGTGTTCGCCTTAAGATGGCGTTGATGCTAATCAAAAACATATACATATAACGATTCCGAGCCGGACCTAAATGATCAATTTGATCTAAAAATATCTGATTTCTTAGATTTGTAATAAAATATTCTACTAACTAATACTATTATATGATGTTAGTTTTTTTCATTTTTGTAAATGTTTATTAATCTTATCTTGTTTTTGACTTTGTGTGTGTGTGTCTTTAAAGTTACAGTGTTTTTCTAATTTTTTTTTTTGACTTTACATGTGTCTTTTTAAAGGTACGGTCTTTTTTTTTTTTTTGCAAGAGTAAATCAATAATTTGATTCAAAAGCAAGACGTAATAAATAAATGTTTATTAATCTTATCTTGTTTTTGAGTTTGTGTGTGTGTGTCTTTAAAGTTACGAGGCTTTTTCTCATTTTTTTTTTGGACTTTATGTGTGTCTTTTTTTTTAAAGTTAAGGTATTTTTGGTCAAGAGTATATCAATCATTTTATTAAAAAAGCAAGACGTAATTCTAAATCTATCAAAAGTAACATAATTTATATACTACAATTTACAATTGATACCCGACTACTATTAGTAAGGACTGTCATTAAAAGACTCGATTGAAAAATGATACCCGTCTAATTTCCGTTTTCTTTTTTGGGGGGGAGGGCAGTAATGAATCAGAAAGTGGGTTGTTTTTGTTAAGTCTGTCTATATAAAAAGGGTACCATTATTGAAATACTAAATTTAAAAATGATAGCCGACTAATTTGCATTTCTTTTGACAGTAATTAATCAGAAAGTGGGTTTCTTTTTTTTTTTTTTTGGTAAATCTTGTGTATATATAAAAACAAACAAACCATAATTCAAAGACCCTTGAAAAAAATCAAACCCTGTTGAATTTGCTTTTTTTTTAAAGTCAGGAATTGGGTTGTTTTTGTTAGTGTGTAAATATAAAAACTAATCTTATTTTGAAATAATAAATGTAACAAAACAAAAAAATACCCGACTAATTTTATTTTTCGGACAAGTAATTCCTAATAATTAGACAGTGGGTTGTTTTTGTTTGTGCGTATATATATAGCAAAAGTAACTGGTCATGGATGAATTCTCGTGAAAACGATACTTTTCGCGTGATCCTTTATTTTTTTTTACCTTTCACACTCTTAAAAGCAATTTTTGAGGGTTACCCGTTCGTAATGGAATCTTCAGGACATTATTACTAAACTTACAACAGTAAAGTAAGTTACAACACATTAAAAAAAATAGACGTCTTATCAAATTTAAAAAAACTACGACTGCTTCAAATACACACACTCTCACACGAAACTACAGAGAAAATAGATATTCTACTATTACGAGAAAATGGTGAACAAAATCGACTACTATGGCAGTCAATCAAGACATTTCTTTCTCTTTGCTTTTAGCATAGAAAAAAAAGCCATAACCGGCAGCCGTCGGGAACTCTTTCTGTGTTTTATCATAGAAAGAAGTCTCTTTGTTTTGGCTTCTGTCGCCGCCGCCTCCTCCGTCCAACATAACGTGAGGACTTGTCTGCGTTTATAACGTAGAAAAATTCCTCTTTGATTGGGTGAAGGCTGGTGAAACAGTATATTTCTAGGAATTTACCTAGAAGTAGTGACATCTTAAGGTGAACACCAAGGATGAGAAAACAACCTTTTAATCCATTTGAGAATTGATTCAGAAACTTTAAGCTATTGAATCTTTACCTCTATCATTGTATTAAGTGCACAGGACAAAATACCTGTTGTACTGGCTCAGTAATTACAGATCAACTACTTAGAAGACAACAAATACTAGAATAATATATTACCAAAATATCTTAACTTGATTACATATAGATATACAATGTGCCCCATTAAAAATTTGCTTAGTTCTCTTTTCAAGCTTCATACAACATCATCTCTCAATTAATGTACATATTACATAACAAGATAATTTAGCTATTCACTACAAAAGTTTTTAACTCCTAGCATGCTTGCATCACAAATTATGACATGCAATGTGTCAATGTTTTATACACAACCAATATGGAGCAATGCCTAATATTAAATTTTGTTTTTAATTCAGTAAAACTGCTATTGAAATGTATGAAATTATTCAAATTATACATGGCAATGAAACTATGTCACAAACATGTTTTCAAGTGAGTTTCAAGGTATCATAATGGCAGGAAGAGCACTGAAGATGATCTATAAAGATATGAAATATACTGTCCCATTTTAGAGTATAATTCATGCTCCAGACATACCTTAAAAATTTTGCGGTGAATAATTAAACTATGTTAATATGCAACACATTTATTGATTAAGAAATGGTGCTGCAAGCAATTTAGATAGAGATTTAGTCATCTTTTCACTGGAACCCATTATACATATATACGCTAAACACTTATTTATTTAAATAAGTAACACCACATATATACAAACTACCACCAAATATGCCCCTCACTTGAAATTATGCACATAGCTTACATAAAAAAAATAATGCAGAAGCACTGAAAATCCCCAGTGAACTAAATGTAAATTAAACTATCAGTAAACATAAATGTAGAATGAGACCACCTATACTCTAGCTTTGATCTTATATAAGCATTCCATTTACTGATATATTTACATGAAGAACTTAATTTATATATATATTAATGTAATTTCAAGACAGCTATAAGCTAACCAGAAATCACTAACTATTTAGGAGAAAGGCCTAACCTCATATTTAAACCACTCTTAATATTAAATTAATCTTCAGTTAATTTACATCTAGATCACTGTGAGTTTTCAATGCTTCTGCATTATTTGATCTATATTTCTGGCCATTAAAAGTTATATTTGCATCTATAAATTGAAGATTAATTTAATATTAAAACAGATTTAACTTTGAGGCTCGATCTTTGCTAGCTCATAGTTGCCTTGAAATAATATTAGTATATATAAATCATGCTCTGCACATAAATATCAGTGTATGACATTCTTATATACAATCAAAGCTAAAATGTATGTGAGCTTATAGTATATTTATGTTTACTGATAGTTTAATTTATAATAGCTGACTGGGGGTTTTCAGTGCTTCTGCATTGTTTCATCTATATTTCAGGCAATCAAAAATTATATTTATATCTTATATATATTAAAAATTATACTACAAATGAATATTAATTTTAGTAATTAATATTAAAAAAACCTGAAATTAAAATTTGTAAAATAACTTCATAAAAAGAAATATTAATATTAATACCATTAAAACTATAATCACTGAATTTTTTACTTTATTAAATTGTAAAATACTATATATATATGCTGCACACACAGATAATGAAGCTAATATATATATATAATTGAAAGCAAATATAAAATACTATTTTATACTTGCTTTCGATTATATATATTAGCTTCATTATCTGTGAGTGCAGCACATATATATGGTAAAACTATAATCAATAAAATTTAATTAATACAATAATACGAAAGAAAAAAGAATTAATAAAATTGTAATATATATACAAATAGAAAAGAGGAAACTAGGGAAGTTAATAATGGCTTTTTGCAATGTTAGAAATACTAATAGCTATTTGTGTACCATATTCCTCAAACATCAATTACAGTCATAAGCATTCCCATACAAAATCATGAAAATTTTATTCATATATATTTTACCGGTCACTTCATTTCTTTTCATCACTGAAGGCGCCACTAGGTCATTAACTGCCTACAAAATTTAATTTACAGTAATCCAAAAGTTAATGATGATGAATGCTATCACTAGACCCAGGGAGAGAAAGAGTTCTCTAACATATGTTCAGACGATTGAGGAACGGACACAGATACAAACATTAGCCAAAATAATTATAAACAAGTTTAAAGTTTATTAAATCTAAAATAAATATTAGTCAAACAAAGCATAAAAGTTTGACCTAAATGTCTCCAGTAGGTTTATCAGAGAGTATGGCAACATTAAACATCCTGACATAAGTTCGTTTTCTCATCTAAGATTTAAAAGGGATTTATAATATCTTTCTCTAGCAATTTATATAAACAAATTCCATTTTCCTTTACATAGAGATATGAAAGCAAAGTGGTATTGTACGGAATACAATGAATCAGCGCAGAACAATCTTTTCCTATAATCTGACAAAAACCTCAGGATATTATAGGAGTGTCATTTGCCCACAAACAATCATGAACGGTCATTTAAGACTGCCAAGATTGATTCCGACAAAAGATAAAGATTACAGTTTTACATAATCTTAAATAGAAGAAAACAAAATCTCCATGATTTAGGAAAAACAGAACTATACACTTGATAAATCGCTAGCCAAAAGATTTATAGTCTGCAGGAAATTCAAACCAAGATTGTCTAAAGTAATTACACCAAAAGAATGAGGGACAGGTAAGTTAAAAAGTAAATTACTAATATCTGCCCAAACATTTATCAATAAAAGAAAAAAACATGAAGTATAAAATATAAACTTGCATTACAATTTCATACAAATAAATTTACAATATGAAGTTTTAAAACTAAGACTCCAATACATATAATGAATAAAACACATAATAAAATAATTAATGATATTTAAATTATTATAGGGACAGGTTTCTTTTTAGCTTAAGCTGAGACATTAACATGGAGATTTAGCAAGAAATTTAAACCATGGTTATAATATGAAAACATTTGTTTATCTCAAAGCATAATGTTCTGTCCAGCTAATTTCTTCCAGTGGCATAACACACAGTTTATTCTACCTAGAGTTCATTTTGAAGGTTTTTTATTTCCATTTATTTATCTGTTCAGGAGTCTTTTGGTATCAGTTCTGGACTAGACTTTTAGGTCATGTTTTTGAAAGCACAATTATGGAGCTCTGGGGTTCATCTTTGGATTGCCTTAGCACTGCATATTATTATTAGTTTTTATGGTGAGTATTCTCTGCATCCTGGATGGACAGTTGCTATTTCCAATAGCTTAAAGTATTTATTTCTATTAGCAAACAGCTAAGCAATTCTTTTTGATCGCATCAAGTAGCAAAAATTATTAACAGTCCGAAGAAATCCAACTTTGGCATTGAGCAATTAACAAATATAAAAAAATTAGAATAGCAATCCGAATAAGTTACAATAAGAATAAAAATAAAAAGCAGAATAATCTCATCAAAAACCTGGGGTTATTTAGGTGAATTGTTATCTCCCAACTAATCTTTAATTAAAAGTTTTGACCAGGGTAAATCTCTATCTCCTGCTTAATCTTAATTAAAAAACAAAATAAAATCCATTCAAGGCTCTTATCTATTTTCAAACATTAATTAAATTTAAGTAAATGAGAAAATAAGTCTCAGCTTCTAAAATAGATTACAATCAACAAAATAAAAAGAAACTTGATTGCAATCAAAACTTTTTTTTAAAATTAAAATACTTTTGCAAATAGATTAAAACAAGCATCAAAAGAAAATTATTTTAAACTAAAATCTATTTAAAAATAAAATCATAGTATTTCAAAATATGAGTATGTGCATTATTGCACATACTTTTAAAACATAAAAAACAACCACACAAAACTTTTTAATACAGTTTTCTTTTAAAAACTTTATTAATTTCATGATGGTTGCCTTTGAAGTGGATAAAGTATCCAGTTCAATATATATACAAATATGCGTATTTTGATTATATGTTTACACAGAAAGATAATGTAAAACAGCATTTAAATAGCTCACTACACCATAAAAATATCTCAAACATCACTCCATAGAAAAAAAATGCAGGTAAAAATATCATTATGTTAGTCAAATAGAAAGGGAATGAATGAATGATTGATTTTTCACATTTTTTACTTTCTAGTCTGAAATAAATATGTGCCCATTTACCATTCAGTAAGATGATGAATAGCTAGAAATTGCTTTCTTGTAAGAAAAATCCTGTTTGTTTCAAACAAAAAACTAAATTTCATCCAGAGCATGGCAGATAGTTATGCTAATCACTATACTATAAAGATCCTATATACATACATATATCAAAAACAAATCATGTAAGAGTCAAAATGGTTGATTTTTTTGTTTTTACAAATATGGCAGAAGTATGTCTTTTTTAAAAAATAAAAAACATTACTTTTTAATAAATTAGCTATATCTTTTTTTTTTTAACATGAAGTGAAATTCACAATGTTTATTTTTTTGCAAAAAAAAAAAAAAAAAGGCAAAACAACAATAGATATAATATCAACCTAATAGACACCTAACATTCTCACTACATAGAAGTAAAATAAATAATTCAAAAATGAAAAAGATAATCTTTTGCAATAGTTTTATATATTTAGTATTTCAAATTTTTAAGTTAGATCAAGCAACAGTACTTCAGACAATATTTTTTTCTGCAAAGATTTTTTTAAAATTTGTATTTATCCTTTATAATTATTTTCTGAAGTTATATTAATTATTTTCTAAAACAAAGTGACTTTATAGGCATTTATAAATATATATGGTAAGTTCCCAGTTCAAAGAAAAGTTCATATTACTACACAAACAATAAAACAGATACTTGTTAAAAGTAATTTGCTGTTGCTTCTAATAAAATTATAAATTATATTTTAAGTAATTTCCATATGTGTCAAACATTTAATTCCGAAATCTAAAACATGTTTAAAAGTTTATAAAAATTAAATGGTAAATTGCTGGAAAGATTACATGTTATTTGAGCAACAAAAAAAATGATGAGCTTTAACCCTAAAATCATTAACTCCCAAGCTCAACACTTTATTTTTGTGCACAGGGCATCTTGATTCATGAAATGCTTTAGTAAAGTAGTTAGCTTGTCACAATATATTCAATTTCAATATAACAAGTAAACCTTTTATACAAAATAAATATATATAATAGATATTATAAGTCACTACATTCATCCATTAACTGGCAGTTATTTTGCAATAAATATAACATAAGTTTACCTTTTAAGTTCTACTTATACTTACTCAAGAATCTTTTTTAAAGATAAAAAAGGTTATTAGCTGTATATATGTATTGATGAAATGACATTAAACAAATAGTTAGAAAATATAACATCAAATATAGTCAGTCAATATTTTAAAAATTCCTTCAGAATGAAAACTAACAGAAAACTTTCATAGGATTAAAAAATATTTGACAACTGCAAACATTAATTATTATTATACTTATTTAATAGTGCTTCAGGTTTATATATTACCCATTGTTTCTATAAAAATTGTATTTCCCAATAGTATATAAACAGTTAATAAATAATGCAATAATAAACAAAGAATTTCTAAATCATGCTTTCATTACAATAAAAATACTCTATATTGAAAGCATGGCTTAATAATATTTTGAAGTTTATTGCTGTTTTATTTATTAATTGTCCATACATTTTTGTAGAATATACTTTTTATATTTTAGTGTGGTCCAAATATTTTTCATCTTTATTGTTTATATATATATATATAACACAAGCATGAGCCAAACAATTTAAAAACTGAAAAGCTAGGCAGGTTATATATTCTATTAATGATCAAAGTACTACTAAGGGCTTACATCTCCTAAATATTTCATAAATATTTGAATAAATAATTACAGTAAAAAGAAATTATTAATTGACTCTTTTCTTTTACAAAGAATTCTCTGTATCAATATAGTCAGATATCAATATTCCATTTTATGTTTACTGATTCTTTAAACACTGCTTTAACATCATGAAACAATACTGGGATAACTAATTGATAAATTTAAGATTCTTTTTATTTGAAAAGATGATTTCTCATAAAATACTATGTAAACTAATGACTTACAAATCAAATTATTATAAATTAAATGTGTAATTGACAGATTTCTTTCAAACTTTTAATATTATTGGTTTTTTCAATTTCTTATTTGGTTTGAACAGTGAGGTGAAGGAGAGTGAGAAAAAAACACAGTCAAGTATAAGTTTCTTACTGACTTACAAATTATTTTATAAACTAAATGTATAATTTCAAACCTCTTAAAAATTATTTGTAGTTTTTTATATATATATATGTCAAAGCATTGATCTGGAAGTGAACCCAGGCCAGCTGCTTGGAAGGCAGCTATGCTAACCGCTAGGCTACCAATAGACAGATTTATTTGTAACTTTTACATTTATTTGTTTTTAAAACTTAAATTTCTTGTTCAGTTTTGAAAAAGTGAGACAAAAAAAAAAATATTATCAATTGTGTTATCACCTTTGATGAAAACAATACTTATTAAAGGGTCAAAATAAAGATCAACTAAAAATTTCTTATTTTCCATATAAAAAAATTTTTTTTTCTTTATTCAATACAAATTACAGTAAAATAATTAAAATAAAAATGAACTAGCTTTATAGCAACATCAAATAAAAAGAAGGGTAAAGCTATGAAAATTATTTACTTTGATTATAACTGGTTGATAAAGTGAATGTATGTCTGGAACAAAAAATGGCTCGAAAAAAGTTTGATTTGTCCTCATTTTTTAACCAAAACATTTTCCAGCATATGTAATTCACATGAAGCTGCAAAACAGTTCAGATGATGTGTCTCATATTTTAGTTGAGAAAAGCATTAGACATCAATTAGTAGATCATTGCGGCCTAAAAATTCCAATGCACTATCTTTACTGGCAATTACTTTTTTCCATAAAAATCTTTGATTTAAAACATTTTTTTTTTTTTCAAACATCAGTATACAAGTCAGCAAATTAACAACTTTCTTAGGATCGAAATGATTAGCACTCTGAGATCACAAATTCTAAATGAAGAACATCAGGTTTATTTGGACATTTCTTTTTTAAAAAATGAAGAAAAAACCCCAAAATAATAAAATACTATTAATGGGTGGGTTTTATTTTATATTTCTTTATCAAAAAACAAAACAAAACAAAAAAAAAACAACAATAAATGAAAAAGATAAAGTGTATTTTTAGATTAATTTCTAAACAGTAAAAAAGTATTTATTTATTGTAATGTACACATGTTGTATTTTTTAAAATATTTAACTATATATATATTTTACATATACACATAAAATATAACAACCAGAGTTGTGTTATATATTTTACATATGTAAAGTATAATATATAGAGTATATAAGCACAGACTTTCACCCGATCCACACTATCTCATAATACTGATACACTTGAACACATATATGTTGAAAAAATAAATAATCACCAATATACGTATTTCATGCTAAACCAACAATCATCAGTTGGTCCAGATTACCATCTCTACACATATATGCTATAAGTGCTCAGATATATATTAAGATAGCCAAACCTCATATTTTAATGGAAGGCTTCAATCTATTCCACACTCCAACTCTTCAACTGTCCATCCAATTGAAAATCTGATGATGGAATGCTCAAAGACCACCCTGAGGCTGAGATTCTTGTCACACCCATGTTAATTGAAGGTCAATCTGACCCCTCATGTACAGGACATAATCCATTTAATACATATACAAGGGATGGGTAGGCATCTCTACTATGTAATAACTGAAACACACAGGCTTATTATATATGTATATTGGTGATTATTTATCTTTTCAACATATATGTGTTCAAGTGTATCAGTGTTATGATATAGTGTGGAGAGTGGTGGGTTGTGTGAAACTATGTGCTCATATACCCTATATATTACATATATAGACACAGGTATATAATAAGCCTGTATGTTTCAGTTATTACATAGTAGAGATATCTGCCCATCCTTTGTATATGTATTAAATGGATTATGTCCTGTACATGAGGGGTCAGATTGACCTTAGGTCAACATGGGTGTGACAAGAATCTTGGCCTCAGGGTAGCCTTTGAGCATTCCATCATCAGATTTTCAATTGGATGGATGGTTGAAGAGTTGGGAGTGTGGAGTAGATTGAAGCATGTCCATTAAAATATGAGATGGTAATCTGACAACATGATGATTGCTGGTTTAGCATGAAATACGTATATTGGTGATTATTTATCTTTTCAACATATATGTGTTCAAGTGTATCAGTGTTATGAGATAGTGTAGAGAGTGGTGGGTCGTGTGAAAGTCTGTGCTCATATACCCTATATATTACATATATAGACACAGGTATATAATAAGCCTGTATGTTTCAGTTATTATATGTAAAGTATACTAAATCTTCAATTTATTCAGTATTCTTGACATATTGTTTTAAAGAATCAAGTAAACATAAATTGGAATGTAGTTACTCAACTACATCAGTACCAAATTTTCTTTTGTCAAATGATATTGGCAAGACAAGCTAATAAACTGTCTTCAATCAAAACCTAATAGTCATAAAATGCATAAATAACAAACATAATAAACATTATGAATATAAAAAAATACAAACACACATTCTTCAATCATAATCACACTTTTCCTTTTACTTAAATTTCAGAAAAGTTACTGAAATCTTATAACAAGTGAAAAATAAAAAATGAATTCTATAATATATAATTTACTTATATAACACTTTACACTTTCAGAAATACAAACTATATACATTTATATATGTGCGTGCATATGAGATTCTGACTGAATGCATATATGGATTGCACATGTAGGATGTCAGATTTGTTGATTATGTATCTAATATAAATATAAAAACAGTATTCCAATCCTAATAAATCATTTGCTCTTTTTCTCCTTTCAATTTTTTTTTTAATTTTAAAATTTATTCAATATGAAATATACTGTATATAATATATGCACTAATACATTTTCAATTTTCCATATGAAGTAGCAAAATTTTGATATTAAAATTAATTAAATATATTATATTTATAATACCATGTAATCTATAACTTTAATACATTTTCTTATTATATTAAATTAGTAAAAGTTTTATAACTTTTGTCACTGGTGATCTAAAAACAAAATTAAGAAAATTATTTTTATTCAGATAAAAAAGAAATTTATTTAATATTTTGAATATAATCTGTGCAATTTAACTGATGGATTAAAATTAATGCTATTTTTCAGTAACTAAATATCTACATATATACAAAAATTAGCATCATTTAAATATATATTAGCATCATATATAAAAAAATGTATCTGGGTCACTATTATTTTGCACTTAAAATAATTCTAGATTAAACTCAAAATTATAACCAGACAAATACTCTGTATTAGGAATCTTCTTTGCTTAAAAAAACTTAAAATACTCTGCAAAAATAATCAGTGAATAAAGTAAACCAAATTTATAACATACAAGAAATTAAAATGTCCTTATTCTTAAATTAATTTTACATAAAGCATTATAAATAATATTGTTGGAAAGCAAATTGGATACAAATTTTATTAAATTTAATAATCCTTTAAACACACAGTGACTATTAATAAGTAGTGCTAAGAATATATAATAATATTTATGAAATAAGTCTTCAAATATGCATACTATAAGAATCTTTTATAACTATTACCAAATTCACCACTTTCTTTTGAATCTTTTATAAACCAGACTTTCTGGTATCATGTTCTTTTGTACTAATATAATTTTTTTTTGTACTAATAGACTTTCTAGAATTATTTTTAATAAACTTGCAAATAATGCCCTCTAATAATAATGTTATCTATTAATTATGTAATTTGTAGATTATATTGATTCATTTGCAAGTTTATTAAAAAAATTTTTTTATAGAAAGTCTGACTGCCAAAAAATTTATATAGTATGTATATTTGAAGATGATTATTTCATAAATATTATATAATTTTAGATAAACTTAAAACTTTTTTATTAATCATATATAATTTAGACACCATATAAAGACATATGAAAAAGGTAAATGATACCTAAGATGTATTTCTGAGTAAACTTGTACTCTTCATTTGACCCAGACCATTTTTCTCTTATGTTTTCATTATCTTTATTTAGTATTTATCAATATCAAATTATTACAATTTTATCTACAAATGCCAATTCTTTTATGCTCACATCTTTGATAACATTCTCTTAATATAAATACTCTTATGATTATTACTAAACTTTTATAAGACTCAAGATTATTGTCTCATTTTTAGCTGATAGAAACTTTCAATTTAATTCAAAATGTGTATTTGCCAAGAATATATTTTAATTAAATTTAAAATTTATTTCTGGGCTAAAATAATATAATAATATCTCTAGTATAATAAAAGATTAGAAAAAAATTAAAATACATTTATCATAAATATATTTATTTAAAGAAAATATTGTCAAATCTGTGAGAACAAGACTTTTATAGATTAAATTATAAAATACTGAACAAAGATGGTATCTGGATGAACTAAAAAATACTGGTTCATTTAGATATGCATCCTGGACATTGTTTATACTCTTCAAATGCTTTTATTCATGAATTTAAAATCTTTTACATATATCTTAAATATTACACACTGGAGAAAAAAGAGAAGTTGAATCAATGACACCATGTGATAGTGTTTAACAAGAATAGATAAGTTAATCTTTAATTAAGTTTAAAATTTCTAGATAGGCTAAAATGATAGAATAATCTCTAGCCTAATGAAAGATTAGTAATTACAAAAGTGTATTTATCTAAAAATAATAATGTCAAATGAATGAACACAAGAAATTTGGCACTTTAATAAACATATATATGCTATTATTAATTTTAATTTTTTCCAGTGTTTTATTATATAATTAGTTTTTTATAATGCAGCTACATCTTTTTTAAGTTGATCTTGATAATTTTTCAATATTCAAAACCAAAAAAAATTCATTTTTAAAATATCTTAAGTCACTACATAGTTTTATTATTAATGGGGTTTTAAGTGACAAGATTAGTTATACAACTTAATAGCAGATACCAAATGCAGATAATTCATAGTGATGAAGTAGTAGAAGATTTTTATATGGATGTACAAAAGGTTTTGACCAGAGTAAACAACATTTTAAAATTGTTAATGCTAGAATTGGTAGACAAATGAAAGATGAAATTGCTGTAGGTAATTTTGGTTATGGTAATAGAAATGAGAGAAGGCATAGACTTGTGGAGTTTGCAGAAAAAGAAAAACTTTATATTATGAATTCATTTTTTGAGAAAAATGTTAAAAGGAAATGGACATGGAAGCATCCAAATGAAGGTACAGCAGAATTGGAATATATTTTGACTAACAGGAAATACATATTTCAAGATTGTAATGTTCTTAATAAATTTAACACAAGAAGTGATCATCGATTAGTAAGGTGTAAATTACGTGTTAATGTAAAACTAGAGAGACAAAAATTATTAAGAAAAACAATATTTACAGTTGATATTCCTAATCTCCTGAAACATTCTAATGAATTTAAATTAGTACTTACAAATAGGTTTCAAGTGTTAGGAGATTTTGAACATGATTCAGATTTGAATGAAATTAATATGAAAATAACTGATACACTTTTAAAAACTGCAACAAAGATAGCTGGTAGAAATAAGCAGCAATTGACTAATAAAATTTCTACTGAGACTAGAGAATTTATGAAGACAAGAAGGAATATGCAGATATATAAAAATGATGTATTAAAAAGAATTGAATATCTCAAATTTTGTAAAATGGTACGGAAAAGAGTTGAAAATGATATAAGAAAGTATAACTGTGAAATAGCAAGGAAAGCTGTAGAAGAAAATAAAAGTCTCAAGAATGTTAAACAACATTTTGGTTTTGGTAGAAAATTTAAATCTGCAATAAGAAAAAAAGATGGAATTATTACTAAAAAGAGAGATGACATCATGAAATTGATAGAAGATTTTTATCAAGAATTATATAGTAATAAAGAACAAGTACCTCCTATATCTATTACATCTTCCAAATTGCCCAGAATTTTAAATAAAGTGAGACATGCAATTAAATGTATGAAGAAAGGAAAGGCTCCAGGAAATGATGGAATTATAATTGATATATTAAAAGAAGCAGGTGGAGAAATAGAAACAATTTTAGCAAAGTTATATACCAAATGTCTAAATGATAAAGATGTACCGGAAGATTGGAAGAATGCAGTAATAATATTAATATTTAAAAAAGGTGATAAGGAAGATATTAGAAATTACAGACCTATCAGCCTTTTATCAGTTTTATATAAAATTTTTACCAAGATAATTACAACTCGTCTACAGAGAACTTTGGATTTCCACCAACCAAGAGAACAAGCTGGATTTAAAAGTGGTTTTAGTACAATAGATCATATCCATGTATTGAGAGAAGTCATAGAAAGGACAAATGAATATGAGTTGTCATTATGTTTTGGATTTGTAGATTATGAAAAGGCATTCGATTCTATACACATTTCTTCAGTGATTAAAGCATTGGATCATCAAGGTATAGATCCAGGATATTGTCATATTTTAAAGAATATTTATAAAAATGCAACAGCAACAATTAGATTACATGATGATACTGGAAAAATCAACATTGAGAAAGGTGTAAGACAAAGTGACATTATATCTCCAAAACTTTTTACAGCAGTGCTGCAAGAAGTATTTTGTGGATTAAAATGGGAAACTAAAGGAGTGAAAGTAAATGGAGAGTATTTAAGTCATTTAGATTTCGCAGATGATATAGTTGTTTTTGCAAATAAAGCTTCAGAGCTGCAGGAAATGTTGCAGGAGTTAGCAGATGAAAGTAGGACTAAAGATAAATGTTAAAAAGACTCTCAACATATGAAAATAAAGATTGATTATGAAGAATTAGAAGAAGTTAACAGTTACAAATACCTTGGTCAGATTATTAATATAGATGGAAACATAATGGAGGAAATTAATCATAGAATTAAACTTGGTTGGAATGCTTTTGGTAGAAATAACTTGATACTAAAAGGAAATATGCCTATGTGTTTGAAAAGGATGGTTTTTAACAAATGTGTTTTACCAGTTCTTACTTATGGATCTGAGACTTGGACACTTAATAAAAGAGCAATATAGAGACTTCAGACCACTCAAAGGAGTATGGAGAGATGTATGTTGGGAGTAACAAGAAGGGATCGAAAACGCAATGTATGGGTGAGACAACAAACAGGTGTTACTGACCTTATTGAAAAAAATTAAAAGATTGAAATGGAGTTGGGCTGGACATATTGCTAGAAGAGATGATAATAGATGGACAATTGAAATTTTAAACTGGATTCCAAGAGATTGTAAAAGACCCAGAAAGAGATCATATGTGAGATGGATGGATGAAATAAGAAAATGTGCAGGGGTGTTGTGGAGAAGAGAAGCTAAAGATCGGAGAAGATGGATTAAACTTGGAGAGACCTTCCTCCTGCAGTGGATTGATAATGGTTGATGATGATGATGAAGTATTGCAAAACATGCTTTGCAATTAAAATGTCTCATATTGAAGATTTTTGCTCACTAATTATAAGTTATTTTTTAAATTTGTATTTAAATACTAACTTCAAGCGTGGTAGGAGTAAATAAATTATTGACAGTGTACATGTAAGCTTTAAAAAAAAATAGACATTCATTCATAAAAATGAAGTCAGCCATACATCTGGAAATCAAATATTCCAAATGTTTTAAAAACAATTAATAAAATATTTTAGATATTCATTAATGAATAAATAAATGCATAAATTACTTTAGTTATGTATTTTGACTATTTCAAAATTATGTTTCCAAATCACAGTATATAGTTCTTAACTTGCATTTCAGTTAATTTTTTTGCTATTGGTCATGTTTTCCAGAATCATTATTATTCTTTTTTTTTTTTTTAGAAATAAATATATAACATGGTACTGAATAAAATTAATAATTTGGCTTAGTGAGATCAGTAATGCACTGAGTAATGCCATTTAACATGAAATCTGAATACACCAGAAGTTAGTGAGTTATTTTTTAACTGAGCACCAAGGAAGAATTTTATTTTGTAGTTGGCAGAAATGAAAGGTGTTTAAAAAAAGTGAAAATAATGTTTTTATTATAAATTTGATTTATATATTAGTTGCAATTTGAAATAAATATTTGTTATAAATGAATAACTGGAAGAAGTTTATATAAAAAATATTTAAGCTAAATATATACTTAAAACAATGAACTGTTTGAAAGAGAGAGATCCTTTCTAGGTAAGCCTGAAGTCTTTAACATGCATCTGCAGACCCCAGGATTTAAAATAAATTGATAAATTGCATTATTTTTTAAGTATTATCAAATTAAATAATAAAAATGAATTAAATGTTGAATGCACAATATCACAATGCTTGTTATCTAGGTCCTTTCTTCTTACATGCATCTTGTATTTCTAAGTTTTTCATTATATAATCATAATTTTGTTTATTAGGTTCTCTGAAAAAAAAAATCAAGCAATAATGTCTCAGACACAAAAAGTCAAAAGTTTATTATTTGCATATTTTTTTAAGTTTTATGAAATTATAAGAATTGAATAGAACTTTAAAATAATAAATTACAGTATAATTAAATACATTTTCTAAATAAAAAATTAATATTTATGCATACAAAATATTACTTGATACGTGGGAAAAATATCAACCAAAGCATTTTGTTTAAACATAAGCAATAACAGTTTATATATAAACTGTAATTAATATGATGTATACCTAACAAAATATCACATAATTCTCTTTGTTAATTTTAAACATCTGTTTTCACTTTTTTTTTTTTTGACTTCAGAACCATCTATAAATGGGACATCGAATAGTAATGTTATACCCATTCATCAGAGTAGGTTCTGGCTATTAGCTATTTTTAATGAAAAAGAGAATTTATATTTATACAAAGCTAATAACCTGAGATCAAAAGCATTCTAAAATTTTGAATCCAAATCAACCTGCTGACATTAAGCAGCCACTATATATTTTAACGACTTCAATTTTATATTAAGTATAGGTATCTTTTACCCTCTAATATGAATGATATATATCAAACAGAATATCTGTCACTTATTTTAACAAGTGATTACTCCTAATGGTAATGTTGAAGAAAAAAGTGATCCATTTTATTTACTTGACTTCATAGCATTTACTGCAAACTTGAGTAACAAAAGGATTTTAGATGGTAGTATTAATTTATAATATAACAAGTGATTACAGAATTTAAAAATAATTACATAAAAATTTATGAAGTTGCTGATTTGTTTATTTAAAAATGAATATCTACAGTAAATATAAACATTGTCGAAAATTATTTACATCTGGATTAAGATTTTTACTGTATTCATAGTAATTATTTTTTTTTATGTTTTATTTTTAGAACTATTTGAAGATTAATTAATATCTTAATATCTTGTGTTTTTAAATTTTTATGTATTTGAATAGTAAAGATACATTGTGCTTTTCATTGAATAAGACAAAAGGGATCTCTAATATCTGAATAAGAAGTACTGGTTAAATTTTGTCTAGTTAGCAACTAGTAAAAATTTGAACAGACAAAGTCTTTAAACAATTGATTTGGAAGATACATCAAGATTATTCTATAAAAGATGTGCCAGTCTCTCATATTGTCATTTCAGTGAATTATAATACTTATTATCAAAGATAAAAACTGGATTAGTACTTCACATTATCTACAAATTATATACAAAAATAGTAACATTGTAGACATTAACATCTCTGACTTCTTTAATTAGATTTTTTAGGTTCACAATTCATATGCTATCCATGTAAAATCACATGCCATAAAAATGCATATTTTTTTACACTGTCCATAATTATATTTTTCTTTCTGGCTACAATGATCAGAATATATACCAAAAATCTAAGTATGATTTGCTAGGTAAAGAAGATTAAATATAAATTTCTAATATGCTGCATAGATATATTTCATGAAAATTTTGAGAATATTATAAAGAAATAAAATAGATGTTTATGCTTTGTTCGCATATAGAAGATTAACACATGTTATAAGGGAGATAAGTAAGTATAAATAAATAAATAAAGTTGAATTAAAAGACATGGAAAATGATTTGAAAAATATGTATTTGAGAATAACAATGTATTTCTTTCCATTTTATGATAAAGAATTTTGGCTGATAGATTCAGACTTCTATAAGAAATTGGCACATGAGAGATTCTGGGAGAGAGTTAATGGGAAGTTTTCAAATTACTTTTTGGCTGTTTGATTTTAAAAATTTAGTGTTGTGTAATTTGAATCAGAGTACATAAAAGCTTAGAAGATATGTTATAATTACACTGAATATTTTTTTATTTATGATCTCGATCATGCAAGGTAATAAAGAAAAACTATGAATAGTTAGTTCAAGAGTTAATTTATCTTTGAAAAGTTGAGTGGGGTACTAGGGAAAAGTGGCTTGAAATAGTATCTTTCTGTAAATGATTTTTTAAAAGTAGGATAGAATTAAGGAACCAAGTTTGATATAAAAAATAATCCTGAAAAGCTGATTACTTTGAAAGGCATCAACAGAAGAAAATATTATTAACAATGAAACTCTGACAGGAATGCAGAGGCACTGAGTAGTGATTATATGTAGATTTCAAAAAAGCAAAAGAGCATGATCCCTATGGTATGCTTTTTGTTGGGATGGATGAACTGGGCAAATGCAAGTATTTTTAATAACTAAAAAAGTAGAGAATGCAGCTTTTTATTTGCATAAATTACATTTTTAAATTCTTCTCCTCATAAATAATGGTGCCAAAGTAATTCAAGCTGGAAATAAATTTTGAAGATTTATTTTTTAAAGAATGAACATATTTTGTTGAAACATACAGTGAGAAATTTCATGAATTCTGTGATCTTATTAAAACTTGATTTTACACTTACAAGTGTTAGTGACTATTTTAAATACAATAGTCAGAATTATTTCTTTTTCAAGTCTGATAATGTTAGTATAAATAGGGATATACTCCGTTATATAATTTTGGCAGTACTTTCAGTTTGTTCTTTTTTTGCTTTTTTATACAATGTTTGATAAATATGAAAGTTCTTAACAAAATTATAACAGCATGTTTAACAGATGTATTAGTTTCAGATGTCAAATTTTTAAGTTGCTATCTAGTAAAGATAAGATGATTATCATTTTAGAAATATATTCTGTTAGCCTAAGAAGTAATGAGGATGGTTAAACACTTAAAGATATTTTTTGTCCAATAAACTATAATTGGTATTTGGGTATTATTCCTGCAACCTAGAAAAGATAGGACGACTTTTTACATACGCGATAAAGTCATAATATTGCGAACATTAAATAAACCCTTGCGATTTGAGTTTTTTCCTCGTCAAAAAAAGTGTTTTTGAATGTGCACAAAATATGCTTTGAAACGTGTCAACCGAAACTATTATATAGGTGCTTTTTTGGACATTTTGGTATTTTTTTTCTGATTCAAAAGTTTGTCGTTTGTACATTTTAAACTTACCATTTGTTATTATTGTGAATTTGGTTTAACATTTTTAATTTGAACTGCATTATTTACTTCTGTGGTTTTTTTTTCCAATTTCAACTTGATTATTGACTGACTTCTGCATTTTTGAATCTTTGAATTAAAAGTTTATTATTTAATTGTAATTGAATGAAGATGTTGACTTTGTTATTTGTTTATTCCAAAAATTAGATTGCCTGGCAGAATTTCATTTAGAGTATGTACTGGACAATCACTTGTTACACAAATCTTTCGGAGGAGGAAGGACGGTGGTGGGGGGTACTACTGACAATAGCCATTTTGTATGCAAGAATCGTCTGCGTAAGTGTATATTTCATAGAATATTTTTTCTTTTTTACTTTTATAAAAATATATTTATGTTGGCTTTTTGTTACTGACCACATATTTTTTTTTAAAAAATTGATCGAATTAAGTGAGCATCAAAAGTTAGTTTGGGTCCGTGTACAATTTGTAAAAGTATGTGTATATCTCATATAATATTTTTTTTTGTTTTTGTAAAACTGTATTGAGTATTATTTCTGCAACCAAGGAAAGACAGAAGGACTTATTTGTTTATTCGAAAAATTAGATTGCCTGGCAGTATTCCATTTAGAGCATGTACTGGTCAATCACTAGTTCAACAACTTTTTCAGAGAAGGAGGAAGGATGGTGGGTTGCTACTGACCATCACCATTTTGTATGCAAGAATCATCTGCGTACGTATATATTTCATAGAATATATTTACTTTTATAAAAATATATATTATGTTGGCTTTTTTTTTCCTCCTGCAACACGGACCACATTTTTTTTTTGTTGAAATTGATCAAATTAAGTAAGTGTCAAAAGTTAATTTGCATCTGTGTAGAATTCATAAATACGTGTTTATCTCATGTAATATTTTTTATTTTTTTCTGTCTTTGTAAAACTGTATTGAGTATTATTTCTGCAACCAAGGAAAATTTTATAGGATGACTTTTGACATTCGTATCAAAGCATTGCTAACTTTCTAATGTTTTTCTAATGTTTGATGTTGCCAAAATAACAACATTAAAAAGTTAGCAGTGTATTGATACGAATGTGAAAAGTCCTCCTATCTTTCCTTGGTTGCAGGAATAATACCCAAGTACCCTATAATTATATCTGATTATCGTTGTTGTTTAATTTTAAAAAAAAAATAGATATATAGTTATTGAGATCTATTAAAACAAACTGTTTGCACTGAAATTTGTAATTGAACATTATTCATGTTGACTGAATATTAAAATTAGATAATTTAGAATGCTGATTAGTTTTAGTATTTTGCTACGAACAACTGATTCAAATCTTAAATGTTCAATACAAACTATATTAAATATAATGCAAATTCTTTAAGTATACTGCAGATCAAAAAAAAAAAAAGAGAAAATGTTGAACACAAAACTTTGATACATTCTAATTTTTTGCCACTATGAATGAATGTTTAGCTGATAAGATGTTAATTATCTTGTCATTATTTGAATAGTAGGCATAGTATTTATTAACAGAAGCATTCATTTCAGAAAGGGAGTTTGTTTTAAAAGCAGCATTTTTATTTATTAAGTTTGTTTTAATACTTTTATTTTTTCACTGATAATTTCAGAGTACTAAAAATGGCACATTTTTTCAATGAGAACCTTTTTTTTAGAAAGAAAAATGGAGAGTTAGAATTTGGTCTTTGACAATGGATGAATTATACCTTTGATTTTAATAAGACTTATGGCAATTCTAGAAGATAAAGAATTAATATTATCAATTTTTATTTTGAAGCTATTATGAAAAAAAAAAAAAACAACTAAATGTTTTCACTTTCTATTTGAGTTTTGAAGCAAGAAATGAAATGATTTAATGAATTAACAAAACCTACTAAAAGATAATTTTGGGTATGTTTTTGTTAAACAATAAATAAGACAAAATTTATCAGTCCAGTCTGGATGACATCTAATATAATTTTATTATTAAACAAGGCATCATCAAAATGAATAAAGAATAAATACACTAATATTTTATTACTTATAAATATAATAAAATTATATTATATTTTCATATAATCTTATTTTGCAAAACAAGTTCTGAAAAATAAATATATTAATATTTATTTTCACTTTATATTTTTTTTGTCTGTGTCTAAAATTGAAAAGAAAGATAATGGTTAGTAAATAACAGGTAAAAAAATTACATCTTGAGGATAATTCAATTAATTATACATACATATTTTAATATATTTGACATGGATTTTAATTTTTTATAAATAAAATTGAATTTTAGTGATAATTCTGAAATTTAGATAAGAAAAAAAATAGCATTCATACTAATCCTATCATATGTACATGTTGGGCAATTATCATATAACATTGTAGAAAACAGTTTATTAGTAAATTAAAAATATGTACTAAGCAATAAAACATTATAAAATATACCATGTTTTTCATTTCTAATATTTATGAAATATCTGATAGAATTAACATGATAATGCTTTCAAGTACTTAGATCATAATATATTTCTCAACAAAATAAAAATTGTGTACACAATTATTATTTTGTTGAATAGCCAAGCATAGTAGAGGCAGAAACACACACTCATATATATAAAACAATGTTACTATAATAAAAATATTAACAAGTTATATGGTACAAATAAGATTCATATTTGTTTAATAAAACTCACAACTTGAACTTTTTTTCTCGACATTTCGACCAAAGATGCGGGATACACTGCTCATCCGTCGGTCACACCCGGGGTCATAAGCAAAACTGGGGCGACGCTAAAGAAACAGATGATGCAAGAAAAAAAAAAAGAGAAAAACTCCATGCTATAGGAAAGGAAGGAAATTTGTTACAAACATTTTAATGAAATATAATTATTTTGGGAAAAGAATGTTTGATTAAAGTTTATAATAAAGTACTGAAATAGATTAAGAAGCATGTTCTAGCAGAAAGCTTACAAAGGTGAGCTAAATTTAACGAGTTATATTTTTGTTAACATTACTAATATAAGAAAAAAAACATGCATCAAATAAAGCCAAACTTTTATAAATATATTTATTGATTTTTTGAACGAAAGTTTATTCAGCGGTTAAATTACGACTACTATTTCTAAGTTTTCTCGCCTATCAACGTTAATAGCATAAATGAAAATTATTATTTTTTTGTAACGAGAACTATAAATAAAGTAGTTTATACAAATATTCATTTTTACAAACCGTCGTTGAAATAAAATGATCCTTTCCATGCGTAACTGCAACAGATAAAGAAGCATCAGCCGCTACTGCGGAAAACATCGATGCAGCCGCATCCATTTTTTTAGTCCAATTTTTATAATTTTTCAATATTCAAAGAAAATTCACTTTTAAAATATCTTAAGTCGCTAAATAATTCTATTTTTGGTTGCTGCTATTTTAAGTATAGCAAAACATGGTTTTTAAAAGTTTAAAATTAAAATATCTCGTATTGGAGATTTTTTAATTTTTAGTTGTAGAAATTAACTTTTTATTTGTTAATTTAAAATGTGTTTTTAAAAATATATGTGTGGGTATAAATAATGAATATAGATATAAGATATATGTATGTGTTGCAATAATTAAAATTATAAATTGTTATATATTTAACTATGTTTATAGTAATTTATCGTAAATATTTACAGATAAAAAAAAAAAGTATAAATACAACAAATTTCAAAGGTCTATTAATTTACGAACTTTTATACGAAACCAACATTAAAATCAAACGGCATATCCGAACGTCATACAAATATTAGTTGAAAGGTTATCCTCTGGCTGCATGCTCAGTGAAGCATCGCCGAGTTACTGGAAACCAGGAAATCATTCTTTTATTTGTTTTAAATTAATAAACACGGCTCCTTTAAAATATGGATGTTAAAAAAGTTAACTATATCGTCGGTTCAATATTGTGGACTTGTTGCCTCTGTGTTCAAGCTGAAATTCACAGGGTCAAACCACATTCTATGAGGAGTTCACCACAAAATCATCCACATAGTCATTCCTCTTCTGATCCTTTAGATGGTTTAATTCATCCAAAAACTCTAGCAGTACTGATTACACTCGTGGAGATGCGTGCTTTTATTCAATAATCACATCTTTAATTGTAAGTTTAAGTGGAATATTTCCGTTATTAATTCTACGTTTTGAAGCAGGTCCCACTTTGCGGGAGGAAGGTAAATTATACTTCTCAAAATAATACATTTTATTATTATAATTTATTTTGACTTTTTAATTAAAATAGTATTTGGTTATGAGAGTAATTACAAATATATATAAAAACTATCAGCATTTTATAAAAGTCTTTTTGAATATAGGATGAGCGGATGAGCATTATTTTTCATCGGCCAAAAGTAAAAAATAAAAGATCAACTTTCATTTATGAAATTCATTTGATGAACATATTTTGTTCAATACTTTGGTTTTTTTCCTTTTAAAAAAAAGACAAATATATCATTTGTCTTTACCAATAATTATTTTAAAACATCGTCTGCTAATGGTAATTGTTTATCTCTTCCTTAATACTTGACGTTTACATTTACTATGCACATTGGAATTATTTTTGGTATTATAATATTCTTACATAAGTTTTTAATTTAATTTTATTTCTCTATTAGTGTTTCGATTAAAATGTTAACTTTAATGGTAAAAAAGTATAGCTTAATTATTTGCATTATTATTCATAACATTACATATATATACGCACAAACATTATTATATATTGTATATAAATGATGTTTCCTTGCCACATGGACACTGGTTAACGTAATCGTTTGTATTATATCAATGATATATAATGTCATATATATATATGACACACACATGTAAAAATATGCATAAATGTAAGATATAAATAACTAGAGTTAACATTTATATAAGTTTGACAAAATATATTTGTAATAATGTCAAACAAAAATTCTTAAAATAATTTATACATGTTGATAAAAATTAAATCCTTGATTTCATTAGTAAAATGAGTTGCTTTTAATTTATGAAATTTTTTAATTTGTCCATTAGATTTTATTATTGCGTTCTGTATAAATATTATATTTTTAAAGTTTGAGATTTGTAAAATTTGATTAAATCGTAAAAAAAAAATTTCCACCTTTGAACATATACCAAATGGCTTTGATAAAGTAACTAATTCCATGTGATGATGTGTAAACAAATTCTATAATTTGGTTTAGTGATAATTCAGAGTTCAAGATAACATTTGATCTGTAATATAAACACTCATCTTTAGGTGTTTTGAGATAAAGTTTTCAAATTAAAATTTAATTTCTAACAGCTAGCATTTTACTTACATTTATGACTGTGTATATATGTATGATTTTATTATTAATAAATATATTAGTTAAAAAATTATAAATGTTTACTAACAATAAATATTGAAGTATTTCATACAACAATACAAGTTCAGTGTAACTAATATTTACCCTAGAAATCAAAGTAATTAAGTACAATTCTCTTATATATTTAACAGGGATACATGGTTATTAGGATATAGCAACTTATGTTAGTGATTGATTGCCATATTGTAATCAATTAACAATGGTGTTTATATAGTGTGTACTGTAGAATAATTTGTCACCTTTGTAACTATTGGTAGTGATTGCTATCATGCCATTAAGTTATGGTAGATTTGATTATCTTACTGTATTTTAATTACAACAATATTAAAATTAATTATTAGTATTGGTAATGATTATTCTGAGTTTATCTTTATTTAAATCAAAGCACAGAACATACTAAAAAGTATGTTTTCAATAATTGACTAAGAATGTGATTGTCTAAAATTAATCTGTTCAAAGTAGGTTTTATCAGTTACATATATACATAAATACTTATTTATTACCATATATAATTATGATAATATTTATTATTACTTTGTAAATATAAATTTTTGAAAGAAAGATTTTACAAATATGTAAGTTTCAATGTTGCTTAAAGTTATAGTTCCTAGCCAGTAGTGATCAAAGCTCTCTTTCTAATGTTTCCAGTGATTTCTTCTTTGTAATTTTTTTCTTGTTTTTTTTTTTTTTGTTTGTTTGTTTTTTTTCAGGTTTATGACAAAGTGAGTGTGGGACTTATGCACATTTGAAAGAGTTGTTTGTTAAATACACTGGCAATTTTTCTTTGTTGTAAGATCGGAAGAGCACACGTGCTATTAATTCTTGCCTCATTTTCTTGCTTTTAGAAATGATGAAAAACAAATTTGCCATGGATGTTTGAACTTGTATATGCTAAATGGTTTTATTTAAGGTTTTTAGATAATATTTATCATAAATTTGCTTTTGATATATTCATTGTAATAACTAAATATAATAGTTTTTCAAATTTTTATTAGTTTACTAAAAGCTATGGTACATATTTTTACACTTTCAAAGTTTGTTTTGAAATAAATATTATTTTGTTTTAGATATATCTTCTTGACACAGCTTGTGTAAATTCTCTTAATGTGTGCACATTTTGTTGTTTAAATCAGAGTATTATTATATCCTTCTGCCAAAAAAATTAAAAAACTACAGAATTGCTAAAAGGCAAAAAACATCATGCATAATCAAAATGTGAGGAAATAAAATGGAGTGCTAATATCCTCAGAAACAATGAAATAAGCTTTGAAAACAGCAATTCTTTCTATTGTATTGTTTTGAACCATTTATCATAAATGTAAATCATTAGTGGATAATAGATAAGCTTTACAGTATGAAAAGAGTGAATTGCTGCTCTTAATGTAGATGTTAAATGTAAGCTGGGAAGATTATGTTTATGCTATTTGATAACAACTCATTTTGAATAATTATATGTATAATTATTTATATCTTTGAACACCTTCGTTGTAAACACCATGAAGTAGAAGCAATCTTCATAACTTCTACTAAAAGTCAGTAGTTTGCATAGATCCTTTGATATATTGAGACAAATAGATCTTTTTTAAACATAAGCATTCTAATAATGCAAGTAGTTAGTCTTACGTAATTATTATTCAGTACAAATATTGATTATAATTTTTAGGAATATCATATGTGATAAAGATCAAGCTGTCAGTAGCAAATGTAGCATTGTGAAATAAATAAAAAAACTTAAAAAAAAAAGGAAGAATTTAGATAAATATTTTAATTCTATTCATTTAAATCATGACTAAGACTGGTTTCTCATCTATTGTTTGACCCAGACAGTAATGCTATTTTCACAATTTAGATATGTAGTGATATTATCTAAAGGATTTTATGTATGTGTCTTGAGTTTCAGGAAAAATAATTTTAAATTTAAAACTCTTTTATACATTAAATTGCCTCAAAATATCACTTTTATGCATTTTTTTTGTCCCCAAAATCAGGGAAACAACAGAAATGTTTTATTTCTATATTTTTTCATATCTATCATTTATTTTTTTTAGTGATTATTTTATTGCAATAAAACTGTTTCAAAGAACCTGATCATACATTGTAATCAAAGTTTGCCATACTTGATATTTTTGCATTATAAGCTAGTATCTTTTACTTAGTTAAAATTATTTCTTGTTACTAGACATGTGAATAATTTGATAAAAAAATTAAATGATTAATTAATTATTATTTAATTTACAATTTGATATTAAAGTTAATAATAAATATAATTAAATTAAATCATAATTAATTTAAATATACATTATTTAATAATTAATATTTAATCATAAACATTTTCTGTCAATAATTATATTTTTAAATTCAAAATAACATTTTTTAATTATAAGCTTTTCATTTCATT
>JAQFVV010014243.1:0-44138 GCA_028023455.1 Epiperipatus broadwayi
GTTGGCAAGATAGATTCGTTTTCTATATAGAAATTTGGCTAGGTTATACTTACTAAATTTAGTAAAACATTACATATATGAGATGGGTATATGATTAATCTAAGACATTTCAAATATATTTATAATAATATAAGTAATTAATGTGTACTTGGGACAGCTTTTAAAAAAAAAGAAAAAATATATAATACTATTTTACTTTTTCTTCTCCCTTCAGTAATTTTATTTAATTTTTGTTTAATGTTATTTTTTTTTAAAAAAAAAAAGTAGTATATTTAAAAGAATATTTATCTTTTTTTAAAAAAAAAAAAAAAAGATATTAGCATTTCTTAAAAATTGTTATCAATTAATTAAAAGAGATTTTTCTGTCTCTCTATAAAAAAAAATGAAATGTGTTTTCCAAATTAAAATCGAAATAAAATGTTTTGTGTTGCAAGTAATTATGAAAAAAAAAAAAAAAAAGGTTTTTTTTTTCACAAACTATAATTAGAATTTTATTTTAGAAAAATGGTAAGGTAACGTTTTTGTAATAAAATAATCACAAGTTTATGCTTTAATGTTATCATATAATCCATATTATATAGATATATCAAAACTATTTGGCCAAACACTTTACTATCTATTCAGTCTTAGTTTATCTATGATCGGCTATTCAATGAGTGGAATACTAGCTTGGTAATTTGAAGTTAAACTGATATCACTATTAGTAAAAAATGATTTTAAAGATTTCACTAACCATGAGTTAAGCTTTAGCTAAAATCTGAGAATTACTAATCAAACAATGTAATGAATATCACCAAAAAGTTTGTAAAAAAAGAAAAAATATCCTTGGGAAAGTTTTTCAATAAGCTTTATGTATCCATCAAAAACCATGACTATCTTAGCTTACGTTAAGCTGATATGGGAATTATTATATTGAAAACTTGGAGTGATAAAAAGAAATAGCTAATCTGAGAGGAAATAATTGCTAAACTGAAGCATGTCTAAATCTGAAATGAAATACTTGTTAATTCAAGACTTGGAGATACAAGAAAAAAAATATTAATACTAGATTACCTTTTAATGGAAAAGTTTTTTTTTAAATTGGAAACTTGTATTAACCTGGCTGAAATAATTACTAAACTGAAACATATTTTTTTTTTTTTTTAAAGAAGGACTAAAGGAAAAAAACACCATAGTAATAAGGTATTACAGTGTGCATATAATTACATTCATAAATATTCTTTTATAATGTAACTATTAATTGATAGCAGTGAATAATTTTATTAATCATTTTATATTCAATGTGGTTTTATTTCTTATAAATGTTAAGTCTGTGTGCTTTATTCATTTGCAAAAGAAAAGTGAAGTACTGTTTAGGTTAATCTTTTTTTATTGTGACATCTTTGTTTTAATGTTCAATTATTGTAAAGGGAAATAACTCATTTAGATTAAATGTTACTTAATTATCAGAAGGGAATAATGTTATAATTGCTAAATAAAATCATATGTATTGTATGGCTCTATGTAATTTTGGTTTATCATGTTATCATTTATTTTAAATGTTCTTATTTTTAAATTTAACTTTATTAAGTAATTGTTTAAAAAGATAGTTTCTAAATTTACTTTTTTTTTGTTGATGGCTGTATTTTTCTAGCTCTTGTTAGATAAAATTAGTAGTGTGTGTGACTTACTTCATCATAAAGTTGTACCTTAAGGAATTTTTATATTATCCCAGTAAAATTGTTTAATGTAAAATGAATCAAATTTACACATCTGTATTTCTTTTTGTTCACAGTAACAGTCTCTAATGCCTTACAATTCTAAGCTAGTTTTGAGCATAATTGTGTTTAACATATAAAGATGTGGGCAAAAATCCAGAGAATTCTTTGAATGATGCAAAGGTAAATAACTTCTTGAAAACCTTCTCACTCCACATTATATATAGATTTCAAATTAGTTTATAAATGGTCAGTGCACTTATGATATCAGATGGTCAGAGCATTGTTAATGATCAGTATTCTTAGAATAAACCCAGTATTTTTGACATAGAATTATTTTTTAATTGAGAATTACTTTTATAGTATGCCCTAAGTTTGTCATTGAGTATAAATGATAAGTTTTTTTTGATTCATCACAAAGATTGGCTGTTGATTTGTATTATTACTTATATTTGTTCTTTGCTGACTATTGCTAATTCTCATTGCCACTCCCCTACTCTTATTATATATTTTAAAATGACTGTATGTTGAGTAAAGTATTGAATTTATATGTCTCTACTTCACGAGCCACGAGCTTTGTTTATCTAAGATTAATATAACAGCTACTTTTTTATATTGAATAGTCTAGATTATAAATAATATATTGAGAAATTATGTAGCTAATTTCAATGTAAATAAATTTTATTACTATTAATAGCCATATTATGATAACATTCAGATGTGCTAATTATAATCACTTGATTATTAAATTCAAACGGTAGGAGGGTTTTCTTTATTTATTTATTTGTATAGTCTAAATATATCACAGATACAGTATATTTATTATATGTGTATTGCACCTAACTTTTTTTTTCTAATTTTGTAAATAATAGTAAATAAGTTATAGAAAATAATTATCAGAAGCTAGAAATAACTCTAATGAAATTAGAAGATTTACAAAAAAATAATTTATCAAAATCCATCTGTTATTAGAAACTAAATTGTTATAGTTGGATGATTCTCAAAATAGTATAAATGCTAAAATAACATGTGAAATGAAACAAGAATCTGTAAAACATTCAATGTTTAAGTAGTTAGTGAAAAGTAAAAGTACATTACAGAATATTTCCCCGAATATTCTCAAATTAGTGTGGGCAAAATATCCTCTAATACTAAGATAAATTGTAAAATGAAACGTGTTTCTAATAAGTTTGTTTTGTTTGATCAGTTCAAAGTTTCTAAGAAATTATTAATAATCGGAAAAATTAATTGCAAAATGAATACTGTTGCTCAGAAGAAAATCATATTTGATCAATTTCTAGTCAACGAGGGAATTACTAAGATATGCAAAAATAAATTGTAAACTGAAATCATGCTTAAGAAATTTTTTTTTTTTATTTATTTAATATAGAAAAGCAATTATTATTAAGTAGAAAGATTAGATGTAAAAGGAAAACGGTTTTTGAAAAAACATTTATTATTTAGTGAGTTTGATATCAATAAAATGTTTTTTCATGCTAACATTAGATTCAAGAAGAAGGTGGTTTGAATCATTTATTGTTATTAAAATGTTGTTGGTGAATGATAAAATCAGATGCAAAATTTAAATAACATCTATGGGGAAGTCCTATATAATAAATAGATTAATCCATAAAAGGATAATGCATGGTATCTATAATGCATGTAATTTAAGACTGATACCTTCTACAGATTGATTAGCAAACTTATGTACATATTTTTAATGTTACATTAGCACTTTAGATAAGATTGTGAAATTGATAGGTGAAATATTAGGGAGAGTTATTAGTAAAGTTACAAATTTCAGAGAAATAACATATTAAAACTTATATTCCTGTTATGTGCTGAAGTAAATTTTTAAAAAAAATCCCAAGAGGGAATGTAAAACTGTGACCATTTATTTTGCATAGAAAATAAATACAGTCCAATCTAGAATCCCCAAAAAGTATTTTAATTTTAAAAGGTTAGCTAATATTGCCTTTATTAACTTGATTGATTGACTTAATTGCTCTATTTCATGTGTTTAAAAATATATAGTTGCATTTTTTATTTATTTAAGAATATATCAATACCAAGGTTGATATCTGCCAACTACTGATTTTAAGAAGTTAAGCCTAACTTTCATAAATTTACCTGTTGTAATGAGTTTCTTTCTTCCTTTCTTTTCTTTTATTAATGGTAATAGTTAGATACATTTAATTTCAAACATTTCAATTAAAAAATACCTGTATTTTAAAAAAAAAAATATTTTACTATAAAAAAAACCTTAAAATCACTTTTCTCTGTATTTATTCAAATCGTATATAAATCATTTCTGATGCAATCAATTGTAATGCACCCCTTTCTCTTAATTATGCTGATTGAAATCACTTGTTACTCTAAAATGAATATAAAAGCGGCAATTTTTCACTTACTTCATCATCATTATAAGCTCATCACACTAATATTATTTTGTTTGCTGAATTCTACAACCAAATTACTAAGTTTCATTTTTTGTGAACAAACAATATGTGTTGCTAAAAAATATCCAAGCAATTAATCCTTTCAGGTTATGCTATTTTATTCTAATCTCACTGACTGTTTACAAATGGGAGAAAGAAAGCAATTTTCTGTGGAGATAGAAGCTGGAACTTTGATGGTACAATTCAAGCTATTGTATATTAATCATATGATAGTATTTTATGTGAAAATAGACACTCATTATATGATTTTGCCAAGAACTATATTGATTTTACTTGATCAATCTATGGCTAATGTGTTTATATTTTGTTATAAAATACAATTATGCATTTATATTTATTATATCTTAATTTGATATCTATATTTTAATATATGCTTTTCTTTATTATGAAATAGAATTACACTTGGATATATGTATTAGTTTATAATAGACTTGTTACATTTATATGCCTGCTATAATATATATGATAGCAATCTATTTTAACAAAATTCAATTACATTATGCATTTTTAACTTATTTATCATTGGTCATAGCCTGTCTCTATGAAGTACAGAACCCTTGTTGTTTGGATGCAACTTTAATATATACATTTTTATTGTGCGACATATTCAATTTATTTCTTTAATTATTAAAAGTTATTTCCTTTATAAAGTCAGCAGGTTGTTAAAATATCTCAAAAAAATCTTCATCTTAATTATTATTTTGACTAACATAAATTTATTGTTAAGGGAAAATACTCAACCCCTAACAAAGATATATATGCTCACTAGATCTTGAATAAAGTGAACGTATACCAGCAAGGGAAAACATGTTTCTTTGCAAATGATTACACAGTTTTCACATCATGACTTATTTTGTCGATACATTTGAACTGTGTTATTGCTCAAAGGAATCCTTTTTATAACATCTTTTGCATGTTTATGAAATACAGTGTTCAATACCTCCATGATTGTCAGTAGAATCAGTTTCTCCCTTATGGTATGTTGCTTGCCAGACTTTGTGATGCGTAGATATATGTTGTATGATGCCATTAATCCATCATCATTTTGCTCCAATGGTGAAACAACATATTGTCTAGCATATTTCTTTTTCAGAATTTTATCTTTAAGTGATTGAAAGTATGATAAATCTTTTTTTCTTTTTGTCAGTGTGAATTCTGTTCAAGTGATTTGCTAGTTTTGATGTTTTTATAGCGACATTGCTAAAAACCTTTTTGTATAAGAGGCACATTAGTAAATGTTTGTTTGGTAATGATGGTATAAATCCTAGCTTCAAAAAATCTGCATTTCTGTTTTGGTTCAGTCATATTATTATCGTAAGATATAAGAAAAAACAAACAGCTTTGACAGCCCCTATAATCCAAAAAAATAATAAAGTATGTACTTACTTAAACAGAAAATTTTTGTTTAAAAGTGAATAAATAACCTGTGTCTTTTGATTTTATTTTTTATAGTAATGCCCACCAATAAATAATTATATTCAAAGTTCAAATCATAAGTAAGTACATCACATCAAATGAACCAATTTATAATGTTTTATGAAAGCATGAGTACAAGACTGATGGATTCTGCTAATATCAAATATTGTCTATTCCCACTGTGAGCAAAGCAGACATGAAAAAATTTTAATGTTTGCATTTGCTTTGATGCATTCAATAAGACAATGCACAGACATGTTTGTGCTACATCTATTTTCATATATTCTTGCATGTGATTATTTTAAATACACATTTTACTTTTTCATTCACAAGTTTGATATGTAATGTGTTTTTATCAAAAAAGTGTTTTTAATTATTATTTTACTTTTTAATTAGGTATCAATTGCAATTATAAATTTTTGAAGTAACAAACAAATAGTAATAGTAAGGGGGTATATTTTTGCTGTCATTGATCCCCAAATTCATTTATAGAAACTATCAACCATTAAAAAATTCAAATTGACCCCAGGAATCAATATCAACCACTTTGGGAACTCTTATATTAGACAATCATTTTAGATTTTAAGAAAATTTGATTTTATTTAACCAGTAACATAAGAACCAAAATAAGCTTACTAGTCAATATTATGATTAAACCCATCTCTAGTTTAATTTGTACCCTGTTTTAAAAGAAGAAAGTAATGATAGGGTGTTAAAAAAATAAGATTCTCATTGCTATTATTACTATTAATTAGTTAAAAGAACCTAAATTATTTTATTATTTTAGATTATCACTGCAAAGCTAATATTCTTTGCAACTAAATTATTTAATATTTAATGCCCTAAGATTATTGTTTATTATTATTGTTTTTGGAATGGAACAATTAACTATCAAACAATCATTGGTCTACCCACATCATGTAAAATGTATTAATTATTGTATGCAGCCTAGGAGAGAACTCATAGTATATGTCCATTTAACACAATAGCATTATACAGATTTTTTTTTTATAAAAATACTAAAACTTTATTATATCTAAGGTTTACATTTTAGAGTAATAGTTAGGTGAAAGTTTTTTGACAAAGCAAAAGTTGCATACTTCCATTGTAGAATTTTTTGTAATGCTCTAATGTGGATCTAAGTCCTTCGAAATAATATCTTTAATATATATTTTTATCATCTGTAAAGAGGGAGAGCTATAATCAATCAAAAATATAAATTAGATAATCATAGCTAATTTTGGATTTCTCGGGAAAAAGATACAAAATTCCATGTTTCTGTCATTATATTAGCTGAGGCAAGTAATCTATCTTTTTGCCATGTTTTTTTTTTAATTTGACTAGTCAGTGTCTGTGCAGAGTTTATGGTCACACTGTCAAATATGATCAAGGATTGTATCCACCATAGAGTAAATGCTAGTAAAGTTAGAATTCTGAAGGAAGGAAATAAACCCCTTTTTAAGCAATCAGCAATTGCCATTGCTAAGGTTGTGATGTTGATCTTGACCCATGAATGACAGTTATGAGTGAGACTCTACTTTAGGTTTCATGGAACTATTTGTAGATGCTATAGGCTTTGGGTTGGTTGGACTGTTGTTGATTTATTTCAGCTCTAGATATTTACTAGACCAGGATTTTCTCCATTTTTTTCTGCATGATCAGTGGAGTCCAAGTTGTCTGATTCAGTTAGCTCTGGTGATAAATTTTCTAATGGTTTTCTCCTAATATGGCAATGATTTCCTTCAAGTTCTGATCTTAATTTTTTATGATTCTTGCATTTAATAGATTTTTGAGTAGTATTTCTTGTAGGGGAAGGAATTCATCATCTTTCAAGGTTCCTGCATCTGTAGGGGTCATGTCTATGATGGTGGCCAAGGATGAGCTATCTTCACTATTTGGTTCTGGGGTGAGATTTATATTGGAATAATGGAGACTTTAGGATCTCAGATGATATGCTTGAGGCTTTAATAGTCCCTAATTGCATCCTGGGGTCTTCTATATTTCCAATTGTTGTCAATCTTTCTACAGGTGAGTTATTACTATCTAATGGAACTGATCCAGGAATACCACATCTATGATATCTATTTTTCTTTCCTTGACAGATATTACATATTCTTTCTTGACAGTATGTGGCTCCTGAATTTACAAAAGTAACATTGGGGGAGGACTCCTCTAAAAGTTAACTATTAACAGAGCGATGTCAGTAAAAAATAATGTTGGGATATTAGTTGGGGTAATGTCTTTCTTCAGGGTGATTTTAAATAATGTGGTGTTAGTAAGTATAGGTATTCCAATTCTTTTTTCATAAATGTATCTAAAATTTGATATTGTTCCACATTTTTAAGCAATTGTTGGAGGTCTGCTTCATAAAAATTTATATAGAAATTGCATATCTGTCCTAATAGGATTACAGGTCAATCTATATCCACCCTACAGTGAACCTTATCCTTAAGCATTGTTAGGTGTTTTTTAAATAATTCATTTTGGATGATTGAGTGAAATTCTAGAATAATGTATCTAATTGTTGGGGTATTTGAGCACTTTGAAAATAGTTCTCCAGAGTTTTTTTAATTCAATTTTTTCATAAAAATCTTCCACTGGGAACTGATATAACTGACATTGCTTATCAGTGATGGTTAATATTAGTGATTTTTCATTATAGTAGTTTTTGAATGATTTGATCAATTGTGGTGGGATTGTTGAATTAAAGTTTTTAATTATTTGTTCAATATTATATTTGCCTAATTTAGTGTTACTTGAAGTTTATGGCTTTGTGAGTTCCCAGTTCTTCTTTATAGTCCTCATCTAGAGCATCAATAATGCCATTATAGTCCATTTGAGGAAGGCTGCTATGATCTACAGGTTGTTTTTTCCTCTTTTTATTGTCTTAGCATAACTTATTTCATCTAAGAATCCATTTTCTTTTGTATGGGTTTCTATTAGTGAGATCTCCTTTTGTGTGTGATTTTGATACTTTTTTCTTCCCTGTTTTTTCTTTGGTTTTCGGTTTTAGAAATGTATTGTGTAGGTTTAAGATTACCATCTGGTGTATAAGTGATCTTTTGAAGACCTCCATTAGGTGTCTCAGTGCTGTTTTTAAGTGTCATCTAGCAATTTGTTATCTTTAAATGTATTTGTATCTAAGTTATTATTGGTAATTGCATCGCTTTCTTTTCTTTGTGTCAAAATCTTTTTAGACTTACTTCTAGATTCAAAATTTTCTTAGGGTGTATAGTTTAATTGTTCAGAGTCTTTTTCAGATGTGCTGGAGCTAACATCCATATTATCCATCATTTTAATATTATTATATGAGTTTACAAATCATTATTAATTTCCATATTTTCTTCTCTCCATAGTTTCAATTTCTTTTTAGATTTATTTTTTAGGTTTAGATTTATCTTCTGATGCATAATTTAGCTGTTGGGCATTTTTTTTAGATGAATTAGAGTCATATTTAACAATATCTAGTGCTTCAAAGTTGTTACTTAGATATAAATTTAAATCACTATTTTTGCTATAGGCCCTCTTCTTAATTTTTTGCATTTCTTTTCATTTCTATTTTTAGATTTAAAATTATCATTAGATGTATTAGTTAACGGTTGAGATTTTTTTTAGATGCATTATATTCATTTTTAACATTATCTGAGATTTTAATTTGATGTAACAAAAACTTTTTATCATAATTTGATTTTTTTTATGCATATCTTTATCTTCTCTTATCATTTCAACGTTTTTGAAATGTCCAGAGAGGCTTTGAATACTGTTTTGAGGTCTCTTTATGGGTCAATTCATCATTTTCCCTATTTCTTTATTCAGGGGATTATTTTGTTCATTATTTTCTTAACTTTCCCTTATAGGTTGATATACAATGGCTGCTTTCCTATGTAGTATATTATTTCTATCAGCAATATGATTATGACTTTCCAAATAGTGGAAGTTTTCATCATTTTACAAATGTTTCTAAAGATAGTGAGTTTACCTAAATGAATATTAACTTAATATAAATAAAAACTTGATTATTACTGAAAAAAATTACTAATATAGCGATCTAGTAATCGGGTCTCTTTTCCTTGCAATTGCCATCTGGCAGATTTAGTAACCCTCTTTTTATTGTTAAATTATCTATATTGGAATATTAAATTAACTATTTGTTTATTTTTAAAAACTAATCTAAATTGTATTCTTTTAATCACACATAGCAGTGGAATTAGTTTACCAACACTTCAGGCATTTTCAAGTATGAGTGGAAATCTGTATTGAAGGTTAAACTAAATTTAATTATTTCAAAAATATTTTTAATTTGTTTTTCTACTTTCAATAAAACAAAAAAATGACATTTAAATGTACCAAATCTTCTAAATAAAAAAATGTTGTTTTTTTTTTTTTGAAAACTTATACATTATCATTATTTATAAATCATTACTATTATCCCTGTATGTCCTCCCAGTGGATTGAACAATTTCTCAGGGTTTTGAATATTAATAACATAATTGTTAATGACATTAGCAAACACAAATTAACCTGATTAATAATAAAAATAAGTTAACAATTTATTACAAATAGACACATAAACTTGTTGTTTATGTACTTGTAACTATTACTAAGTATAATAAATATAATACCAACATCAAAAATAATAATTATTAGAGATATTTTAAACTTAATACTTTAAAATAATTATGTTGATAAGATTTTGCCAAGTGTAAAGTTTGAAAAGTTCGAAACTATGGTTTTCTATATATATATATAGTCATTTTATTATATTTATGAATGTCTTAAGTAGATAATATGGTATATTCTATATATATATATAGTCATTTTATTATATTTATGAATGTCTTAAGTAGATAATTCAGAATAGTTGTTGTCCTCCTTAAGAATTCATGATATTAGATAAGGATACAATAGATCTTCATAGATTTTGCAGCACAGTTCACTTTTCTTCTCATGATATGATTAAAGCATGCAATGTCTGATTTTAGCAAGCTTCAGCATTAATATTTGGATCTGTTTGCATCATTCTGGGTGTTTTGATTGGTGTAATGTTTGGTTTTCTGGCCACATGCAGCATAAAGTCTTCTAGTAGCTAATATCACTGTTTGGGTGATAGGTCCTAGTAATAAAAAATACTTTTAAAAATCAGCAAGGCCCTGTAATCCAAATTACAACTGTTTTAATCAGCCATTTCTCTTCTCTTCATAATGACCCACAGTAACACCAATTCTTATGTTAAGATTTGGAATGGACTAGATTGTCGTAATTGTTTATTTCTGATTTATTTATACCTCACTGGTTGATTTTATACTTATCATCATGTTCAGTACATCAATACTCAGTGAATGCTTTCAAAACAGCAGTTCTATCCAAACATAGTTATAAGATTTAAAACATATTTGCTTACAACAAGTTTATTGTTAAACATTTTCGTCATTCCTTACATTATAATATTAAAAAATATATTGCTTTTTTTTTTCTCTTTTTTCACTTTTTTGTATATTTACAATTGCAATAGGAAGTAAGAAAAAAAATCATTATTGACTTTTAAAAATGGATTGATAACTTTCTTACCTTTAGTAACTCATAATTTTCAATATTTACATTTGGCATTCTATTTACTAATTATTTATTTAAAACCCCATTCAGAAGGCAAGTCGAAAGGGTCACATTATACTTTATATTTTTATAAACTATGCAATAAATTTATTGTGTGCGTCAAAACTATTTTTCTTTCTTCATTTACATAGTATGAACTATAATCTTATTGTTTTTAATTTTATATAGTACACCTTTATAAAAATATTTAATAATATATTTAAAAATCTATAGACCATTTTTTTTTTCTTTTAATTTCCTAAACTGGTAATCTCAAGTGACGTGTATGTTATATGTAATACAAACTCTTACAGTGACGTGTATGTTATATGTAATACAAACTCTTACACAGACGACAATTTATACATTAGTATATCTTTTGACTATTTAACTTTCTAATACTAATTAAAGCTATTAATAAAATTGTTCTCATACAATATGCTTGTGTTTTTGTGTGTATGTGTAACAAATAAATAAAACATGATTTTTAAATTTTACAATATAGTAACTGTTATATATATATATATTGTACCCTTTTGTTTAGGTTAGAATGGATTAGTTGTAATAATCCACTGAAAAATTTAAAATTTTGAAGTTGGGTAGGAGATGATGTATGTTGTATGTTAATAATTTTTGAATAATTTAGTTAAGGCAAGTAAAATAAGTGATGTATAGTATTGGGTTGGTATTTGTAAGAAAACAGTTAACTAAAAATCATTATAAGATCGTATGGTTGGGAGAACTGGCCATAATAAATACTGATTTAATGTCTTATAAATAATAATTAGGGTAAATTTAAAAAGTAATGCTTTAAAGTTAAACAAATAGATTTAGTAATAATAATTGTATTTAATGGCTATATTTTTAAAATCATTTGATTAAAAAATAATAATGTGGGAGAAAAGTGTATTTTTTTGGTTTTATAATATTAAAATAATTATTTTAAAATTGTGCTATAATAGTGATTATGTAACATTTTATAAATTAAATTATTATTTAGTCTTTAAATTATTAGCGCCTTATTTAGTTTTGTAAATCACGTGACGCACACCTGTATTCGAAAATAGAATAATGTTATCTGTTATAAATGTTAAATTGGATTTTAAAAGTGAATATAATAAATAAAATCAGATTTATGTTTTTTGTTGAAAATAAATACGTTAAGTTCAAAATAAAGGTAGAAATGGTAATAAATATTGAAATGTGATTTTTAAAAATTATTTTAGAGTCTATAGTAAGTGTAAATAAAATGTGAAAATTAAGTAAGAATTGAATAATATAATAAAAATAAATATTTAGTAAATTATTATTAACTTTAACTTTAAACCAATGTTCGTGGTCCCGGATAATTTGAGGCCAGGATTGTTTAACGGACCAATCAAAATTGGAATCAGCTGGAGTATTTAAGAGCTGTTTACATTTTGGCAGACAATTATTGAGCTGTTATCTCATTCTACCGACGTACTATTATAACATCGTAGTATTTCTACAATTTTCGGTAAAGTATATAGTAGTGTAATAATCCATTTTATTTAGCTTCAATTTTTATAAAAATACAGCAGTTTATTATTACAAGATCGTGATATAGAAATGTTTAGCTAAAAAAATTAAATAATTCCATACTTAGCTGCTTTGTTTTCATTCAATTTGTCATCAACTTAAACATGAAGAAGTCATCACTAAATATAAAAAATGTAATGGAAGTATTCAAGTATTATTATCGTATAAAGTATATAATTTTGCTTATGTTGATAAGTCATATTGATTTACGACTAAATTTCATAAAAAGAACGTCACGGAAAATATATATAAAAAAAAACATTTTCATTAAAAGATATAAAGTTGAATGAGATAATATATTTTATGAAAAAAATTTATTTAAAACACAATGGAAAAATACTTTTAAAGGAAAAAAACTTTTAAATATGACCGAACAATTATTTTAGAACGTGAAGATATTTCTTTCTGAAGAAATATTTTAAAATTGAATTTTTCCTAGACAATATAAGATCATTTGCAAGTAGGTGACTTATATAATATTTAAAAAAAATACTACAAGTCAGTCATTAAGGTATGCGGGACATACAAAAGTTTATTTAAATTACTTGGGAAAATAATTTAAGTTATTTGAAAATATTGGGAGAAGTATTGGATGTATCAGAAGATATTAAACCTCAGTAAATATGGAAAAGTTACAAGAATTTGGAAAATTATCTTGACAAAGAGTATTTAAGATTAGATATTTAACTAACAATACCTGTTTTAAAGATTTAAAGTTTTAGAGATAAGAAAAATATTAATGGTATTAGTGTAAGTCTTTTAAAATAAAAGTAAACGTACCGTATTTAACTTGAACTGTCAGTTTGGATTATATATTACAACGTTAAGAACCGGAGCATGCATGATTATTGACGTCAAAAGTGTGTATTAATGGTTTTTTTTACCAGGAGAAAAGATACTTCCTCTAATGAACTTATTATCAAGAAAAGAACATTTCATCGTAAGAAATTCTAATAAAATTATTGTAAATATGGTTTTAGAATTAATTTTTACTAACACAATTATAGTAATATTTATTCATAGTATAAATATAGCGTAGAAACAGAAAACATTAAATTATTTACTAACTTAGTAATTAAATTTTATTGTAAAAAAAAAAAAAATCTTTAACTTAGTATATTTTAAAGTGTGATAATGTGGAATAAACGATGATAAAATGTTTATTTAGATCGTACTCCAGATGACATCACTAAGTAATTGCCAACAGAAATTAATTATGGTAATAATGTAAATTATTAATAGTTTTAAAATGTGTTTGTTATTTTGTACGGATGGATGCGTATATAAAACACACACCTACACATAATTTATCATTTTGTTTAGTTATTTAAGAATATGCATAATTTTAATGATATAGTAAATATATTTAAACATAAAAGAAATATAAGTATATGATTCTATTAAAACTGAATTGGATGTTTTGTTGAATAATTTAAAGGGTAAAAAAATATGACACTGATTGTTTGTACTAAAGTTTGAGAACTATTAAAGAATGACATAATCTTGTCTTATTAGTTAGTTAGACTGTTATTCTAAAAATGAATTTATTTGTTATTATAGAAATGATGATGAATTTGGCGATGTAAATTGGTGAATTTAAATGCTAATATCTTAGTATTAGGTTATATAAGACCAGGAGAATATTGTATGTAGGTTTTATTTATATAGGAAGAAGAATATACTATATTGATGTTTATACAAGTATAGCTAACATAGCCCTATATCTTGTTTATATTCATGACAGTGTTTATTTTTCTATGTGTTAAAGCTTAATGTGCCATAGTGCTGAATGAATAGCCTGGACATTATACTTGGTAAAAGAGATTATTAAACAATTATGTTATACCTCAGTTCATGTACACTGTGCCCAAGATGGTTAGTTGATAAAGATGTTAAGTTGAAGTTATAGTTTACCCCATATGCCTACTAGTTTATGTGTTATTGAAATTTATTGGATTACATTGTAAAAGATGGTTGTTTTAAAATTGGAAATAATAAATAAGTTGGGAAATAGAGAATTGTTAAATTGGATAAGATAAGTTATGTTGCTTAGATTATAATAAGTGTAAAAATTATAAAAACATAATTTCATCAGTGAAAGAATCATAAAACTTTTATAATTAAAAATAATATTTTTTTATATAAAATAAATAGTTGATAATTTAAAAGAATTTATAATGATATTACTTAATTATTAAGAATTTTTTTTAAAGACATACTTATAATGCATATTTTTATTTATGATTAAAGGTAATAGACTGAATTGTGTTGAATGAATGAAAGTAGTCATAAGTTTTACAAAAATAATTTTATAACAACACACTAATCCATACATGATATTTAAAGTTTAAAGTAATAATTAGTAAGTAGCTTAGTTTGAGGGTATGCTATGAATTAAGGTTGTTCACCTAAATATTGAAAAATGACTATATAGAATGATAAATAACTTTAAAAACTAAATAACAAGGATAAGTACATAATAAAAGTATTACCTATTTTTTTTTAAAACCTATAAAGTAATAATATCAAATAACTATAATAAAAGTTATATAATGATAATTTTAAAAATAAGAAATATTTTATGTTAGAGATGTTCTGTATCTTATGTTTTAAGTCATTTGATTTGTCTTGAAAAAATACCTGAATACAAATAAATAGAATTCTATTAAAATGGAAATAATGTAAATAATTTTATTGTTAAGTTTGCTAATAAAATTGTTAAATTGTTTTATAAGTCTTGGTGTTGACTCAATTTCTTCACATCACAATTACATAATCACAGATAATTATAATGAAGACATAATATTTGCACATCATAAATAAAATTTTTATTTAAGAGTTATACTATTTTATTGATATATTTTATTTAAGAAGTTTTACTTATTGTGTTGTTATGATGGTCATGGAATAATTACCAAAGATTTACATTAAATTATTTTTGTAATGATTGCCACATATTCTCAGATTGTAATATCATACTAAATATATTATTTGAGATGCCATATGGATAATAGAAAATTATATTACATTTTATTATAAGATATACAAGAATAACATTATCAATAGAAAGATAGGAGAGTGAATTATAGATTAAAGATTAGTATTACTATTTGTTATTATTAGTATTATTAAATTGTAGTTAGGAATGATATTAAATCCCTTATCATACTTGATTACAAAAGTTATAATTAATGTATCATTATTTTAAGAGAACCTGAGATAATTTGAGTTAAATTAGTTTTGAGAAAGATATTTAAACTAATTTGTTAAAGATAATTTACTTAATTAGTTTTGATTAAAGATGTAGGAGTACTATAAATGTGGTATTTAAGTAATAGGAATAAGGATAGTATTCTTATGCCATTAAGGTGATATCCAGTGGGAGATTGTCTTAATGTATTCGCTCTACCACTTGTAAACTCACTTCATAGTCTCATGATTTGATTAGATATTGATTTATTTCATTTTATAAACCAGAACTAGATTATTATTTATTAATTAAGTTAATTTAATCATTGATATTCTTAAAAATATAGTTATTGTTGATTTAAATACATTTTTTTAAAAAACATAGTTATTTAACTGAGCTAGATCAAGTGATTATAATTATATATTTCCGGAAAGTGAAGGTACAATATATATATACAAGTACAAATATCTAGCTACTTTTAACTAAATTGTAAAACACGAAAAAAATTTTTAGTAACACGGTATTACCTTTGCTATGCTAGTCGATTGTTTGACTACAAATAAAACAAACAAAATTATAATCATGAAACCTCAAATTTTTGCAATAGTTATTTATAGGACATAATTATATTATTATTTTAAAATCCTTACATTTAAACATATCAAATAAATATTGCCAAAAATATTAATTGTGAAAGTTCGTTACTTTTGAAATATATCATGTTGTATATGCAGCTTAGTTTACTTTAGTACATTTGTTTGAAAATTATATGTACCCACAATGTAACTGTGAAAATATCTCAAATGTTTTAACAAACATAAGAAATTTCTTAACTCTCGCTTATAAAATCAATATAAAAGTATTTATTTTTCACTTTTTTTTTGACACATGATTAATGATTTTGTCACAGCATGTATAATTTTACCAAATTTTGTTGACAATACAAAAATTATAATTAATTTTGAATAATTGTATCAGCATGAAGCTTAAACTAATTTATTACTTTATATATTTTTGTTTTACTATTTAACAACCATTGATATGTGCTTCAATAAATTAAAAAGAAATTCTAAAGATATATGAAATAACTACAACATCAATACAAAATAAAAACTGACAATCAAATATTTTAGAACTTAATCAAAGTGACATAATTTTTCTCCTGTTTATACTAATTTTGTTAAAGTTAAGATAGCACTGAAATTCGCAAGTTATATTCATCATCTTCAGTTTCTGCTCTAATAAATTTATTTACGTGTGCATATGCAGATGGAAAATTTTAGCTGATCCATCTGTTTACTGTCTGGAAAAGCTACCACTTATGGAATATAAAATATAATGTATATATATATACATGTGTGTGAATCTGTTTGCTATTTGTTCTGCATGATGCAATGTGACCCTGAGTAAAAGCTCATTTGCAAGCCAAAGAGTTACAGATAAATCTGAATTTAAAAAAAATACTTATGTTGTATTAAAGAAAACTAAAACTTATTAAAACAAAACAAAAACTTGAAAAAAAAAAAACACTAAGAATTTATTTTGGAAGGCTTTTTCTTGATAAATTGTTTAAAAGATAGTTTATCAAAATTTTACTTTATACGTTGCCTTTGAATATTAATAGAAGGCTAAGAATTCTATTCAAATTATAATTCATGGATCTAAAGTAATTATTATTCAATTACTTTACTAATTTTATTAAGAGAAGTCATTATTGAATTTTTATTAATGATTTATTTTATATTTATATATTTGCTTTGCTTGTTTATAGTATAAAAAGTCTTTAAAATGCATTAAGAATATATATATATACACACCCGGGCTCGTTTTATGTGGATTTATTTAATGCGATTTTGAAGTTATGTGATTCGTGTTTCTTCTTAATATATTTGTATGCGGTTTTCTTTTATGTGATAAAAATTATTAGATCAGAAGTCGAGCTCTGATAATGCTCTATTATGCACTCGCATCATATTTAAAGTAATAGCATATTATTGGAGTTCGACTTCCATCTAATAATTTCAATATTTTCAGCACCTTATAATAGTACTGTAATAGATTTTATGCAAAAAGAAGTTCACAATTCAATTAAAATCAGGGTTTCCCCATTTTATATACACACATTAAATTTTACAAGATTATAAAATAAATCTGTTCAAACATTATAGATGCCTATACTACGCAAGTTGTTATTTTTGCATTTTAAATCACATTCTTTTTTGCTTTTTTTTAAAAAAAGAGTATGTAATCAATTAATCATTTAGTGTCTGCAAGTAATAAATTTTATAAGATTGTAATGTAAATCTGTTCAAACATTATGTATGTTGTTTTTGCATTTTAAATCACGTACTATTTTTGCTTTTTAAAAAAAAAGAGTATGTAATCAATTAACCATTTAGTGTCCACAAGTTTATTTTTGTGAGTAACAGTGGTGGGCACAAATAAATTTGACAATTAAAATCTGATTTTTAATTGTAATTAACAATTTAAAATTATGTAACATGATCTGAAATTAATATCATGTGAAACGATGAAATTTGATTTTTAAATGGAATTGAAAATTAAAAAATTAAAGACAAAAATAAGAATTTAATTTTAATGGTTAGTTTTAATTAAATTTTGTCCAACAGTGGTGAGCCGGTGTCTTTTTATTATCGTAAGTCTAAGTTTTTATTTTTATTTTACCCTAATGGATAGAAAACACCTAAGAAAATGAATTTCTTTGGAAACAAAAATTTCAATTTTATATGGCTTAGCAAAATGGGAAGAATCAACAGTGATTGGAAAACATTTTAGTTTGGGCAAATCCACTATAAGACCAATTTATAAAATGAAGTTGGTGCTAGTTGTATTTCCTCTTGTGACAAATCTGATGTCTCAAATAGTGATAATGATTAAAATACTGTACATGTATGAAAAAAATGAAATTACACATAAAAATATATTGTTTTGAATAAGATTAAATACCATAGTTAATAAAAAAAGTTAAAAAGTTTGTCTTATATCAATTTTTTTTCAAATTTGAAATTTTTTATTAGTCATATTTTATTTTCCTATTTTTTTTATGCGAATTTTAAAATTATTTTACATTGTTGCTTTGCTTTTATGCGATTTTTGGAAAATTACAGTACGTATGTTCCATTTTTCAAGGTAAGTTAAGTCTATTTTTGTGCAATTTCTTTTGTGTGCATTTTCTGAGGAACCTATCTACCACACAAAATGAGACCCAGGTGTGTATATATATGACATTAAGAGAAGGTGCGCATCTTGTGTGTATATTTGTAAACAAGTGTCTTTTTTATTATACAATATTATGTTAATTAAGATAGTACAACAATCCAGAGATATGTTGATAGCCAAGTTAATTAATAGACATTGATATTATTGTGCAAAAGTGATTTTATGCATTAAAGTAATTTATTTTTTTCTAATTTGGCAGTAATGTAATAATAAATAATAAAATTGTTTAAAAAATAATAAGAAGAAAATCATTGCTTCTATAAAAAGCAATGCCAGAGAATTGAGAAACATTTATACTCTCAAACTAAATAAAAGTAATTTAGACTATCCAACATTTTTAATGGTCATATCAGAAAAGTAAGTAAAAATGATTATTGGTGGGAAAATACAATCAGTTCATCAGAGATTATTATCCATATCTGTAATCAAACATTGTAAATGAATGATGTCAGTTGTTGTAGCAATTATCCGAATATTGTGTGATCGATTAATAAAAATTGAGTTATTCTAATAAATATCACTGAGTTTTAATTTATTTATATATTAGAGAACTAATGCAAGGAAAAGTATCTAAAAATATTAGTCATTCACTGCCATAGTTTATTCACTTAATTACTGCCATTGGTGATCATTCCATCTATTATATATTGTGCAAAAAAACAAATTGCACATTTTTATTTAGTATAAAACAATATAAAATAGAATCATAAAAAACATTGATTTGAAAATTTATCTTAACTTTTCCCTAAAATACGTAGTTATTTTTGATATACATTACAACAGGCCTATATGATATAAGTTAAATATAAATGTGAATATTTATTAAATAAAATTGTTAATTAAGAAATTAAAATAGGAGTTATGCTGAAGAAGATTGCAGTATAGTCAAAATATAATATTCTGGGTGTGTGTACATATATATAATGTTTAAAGTAAGGTATTAAAAATTGCATTTATACAATAATAACTCTGCTTATCATAAATTTATCATTATTGTTTACCGAGATACAACTTATGGATGTTGATATTTTTATTAAATCATTAGTTGTGATAATCTAAATCACTGGCATATTTCAATTTATTAAATAGTAAGTAGTATGTTAAAAAGGAAATTAAGTTTACTAATTCCAGGATTATAGTCTTAAATTATTTAAACATTTTTTATAAATAGATATATTGATGTATTATTTATGGATATGTACTTGTGTGTTGTAATTGTTCAATTTAAGGTATTAATATACAGAACATCATAAGATAAATATGTCACTTTTTAAAAATACTTTTGCTAGATTTAATGTTTATAACAATTTTGTTTTTTGAACAAACATATACAATGTTCTACTGCATTACAATATATAAGTAAATGATAAAACAGCTTTTAAATAATTTAACACAGAGCAAAAACCTTTAATAACATTGTTTTAAGAAAGTTAATGAAAGAAATTCAATAATCCAGGCTATTTAAATAGTAAACAATAAAAAATTATGGTTTTTATTTCTTAACTTATCTATAACTAAAAATATCATAGAATATATATACAAACAAAATGTTCATTAATTAAAGAACTATTGTAATAACAATAAAAATTATAAATTATAATGGTGATTAACCCTTTCACTGATTCGTTCAACTTATTTAATCTTTATCTAATTTTTGTATTGGTCCACTACTTAAATCTCACAACAATATTATTCGTCAGTTTCATTTCCAGTTGGTTTCTATTGTTAAAATATTAATCTAAAATACACAGAATTTTTTTAATTCAGCTTCTAAAAATTGAATAATTTTAGATTCAAATTGGTTAAATGTAAAGAAAAATTAAAAATAATGTTAATAACTGAAGAAAAATATAAGAAAAAATATTTAAAAAATAGCCAGTAGTAAAACAAAAGAATTATATTTCAACCAATCTGTGGTGTCATTATTCAGTTTGTAGCTATCAAGTAATTTAGTTTTCTGAAGAACTATCATTTTCCCCAAGCTTATTTTTTTTGTAACATTTAAAATTTTTCGAATCAAACTTGATATATCGATAAAGCAATGTAAAATCTTATTTGCGAATGTAAAAAATTGTGATAGATATAATTATTTACTTCAAAATATGAAAGCATACTACATTTCATTTTCAGTTCTGAATTTGTTATTTAGAAATGCCTAATTACAGTCAGTAGAGATAATGGTTTTTTATTACTATCATTTCTCCAAACATATTTTTCTTGTAATATTAAAAAAAATTCAAATCAAACTTTATATTTCAATAAAATAATGTAAAATCTTATTTATGAATGTAAAAAATTATGATTATTTACTTCAAAACATGAATGTGTAAAAGATTTTATTTTGATTTTTTTAGAAATGCCTATTATTCAAATTACAGTTGTTAGGCATCAACAACTAGTCTTGAAAAGAGATGACTTTTGCAAGCTTATTTTTCTTGTAACATTTAAAATTTTTGTAATCAAATTTTATATTTTGATAAAGTAATGTAAAATCTTATTTATGAATGTAAAAAAAATTACAATAAATATATTTATTTACTTCAAAATCAATTACAAACATGTAGAACATCTTGGATTAGTGTCTGACTTTGTCATTTAGAAATGTCTACAACACAATTTCCAGATTTGGCAGGCATCCAATCAGAGAAAAGAGACTGGTCTAAGCACCAATAGCCAGCAAAGAAAATTGATTTTTTTTTCAAAATATAATGCTATATGTGGACATTTTTAGAACTACAATTTTAAATTTTGAATTCCCTATAAAATAAACCTAAAATAAAGAAATTGTGACCAAAATTGACCAAAAGAAGGCACATGCTATGTCCAAAAACCATAAATAGTATATTGGCCAAGCAATGGGATTTAAACAAAAATAACAAATAAATGGTTAATTCTTTCATAGGGGTCAATGCGAATTCACATTGAAACCTTTAGATCACTCTAACTCGGCCAATTTTTGAGTTACAGTGATGAAAAAATACCTGTATTAAAGCTTAGAGCAAGGACTATAAGAGCTGCCCTCTTGTGAATTATTTTACAAGTAAAAAATCAATACTAGGAGGGTTTTAAGTTGAACAAACAAAGAAGGTCAATGCTGATTGGTTTGATAATCTATTCTCAATCTATTCTCAATTCTTATTGGCTGATGATTTCGATAAATATTTTTTCACCACTGAAAATGAAAATATATGTTTTAGAGTGTTTTTTTTTTTTTATTTTTAGTACATATTATAGATTATTTGCTGAAAATGTAGTTATTTTACAAAAGTAGTAAGGTTTTATTAAAAAATTATATACTTTACATGATTGTAAATTGAAAATTTTACTAAAAAATTCTTAAAAAATTTGTAATGGTAAATCTGGGAGGGATATAAATGACGTTTACATTGCTTGTAATTTGTTCGTAATGTTTTCTTTGATTTTTCTGCTTTTGAATATTTCTATAAATACAAATAAAAATATATTTCTGAAAAAACATTTGTTTACTTTTCTAACATTACAAATAATTAATATACTTTTTGAAAACAAAACTAAAATTAATATATATTAAAAGATAAAAATATTTCTATCAAAGAGTTTGTCACTTGACCAATTAAAACCAATTAAAAGTTTCAGAGTTTCACTTTGCTTGGCCAATAATAAAAATGACCCTCGAAAAGGTGATATTATCATGAAAGAATAAGCTTATCCTTATACACACCCTTAAAAAATATTGGTACTGTTCTATTAGCTCATGTCAGTCACATGATGACATTATTTATATGCAAAAACACAAATATGTCATTTATGCAGCCAGCACCGGCCTTATATCTATGTGAAAGCACAGAAAGAGGACATTCATAATGTCATTCTCTAGTGGCCAACCTGCTGTTTCATGTTATGCACTTTATCCTAATGCTCACAGTTCAAGGTTCACTACAGTATCATCTGAGGGGGTGTGGATTTCAGCCTGCCACAACTCTTCAAATATGCATGTCAAAGTAATTAGTTTACAAGTCATCTGACCTACTATTACCTCCTAACAATTGTAAACCCATTACCACACTTTCCTACTCAATGGGGATCCTTCAAAAAATTCAGAAAGGGTATGTCCAAGCAAGATTTTAACCAGATCATGTTTGTGTGAGAACACATCCATGACAAATAAAATTGCTGACTGCAAAACAGCCATTCAAATTGGGCCAGCTACCGATCACAGAAGCTGGCACAGAGACATTTTTACAGGACAACAACATACTCCTACATGCCAAGAGATGTGTGTGCAGTAAAATTATGAGACTGGAGATGTCCAAAACCATCTTGCACTTCAGATGCAAGTCCCGTTCTTGTCGGTGAAAGTGTTCTCTTTAAAAGGAGACCTGCTTCGATGGCTCCAGTAGCCCATTCATTTTGAAAGCCTTAGTGTGAGACAGGTTTAGAAATGAAGCATGCTTCAGTAGCTTATGTCAATTTCTTTGATTTGTTTATTTAGGAGAAATTCACTCCCGGCATCTCTAGTATTTAAGGATTGACTGATGAAGTATTTCGGAAAGCAATAAAAGAATGTAGACACACAATACCAAGTACTACACAGTATTGCAGATACAGTCAAAACAACATTATTAACATTAATATATAGGTATACCACCCATATGTTATTATGCTACAAAACAAAAAAAAATAATCCATTACAAAATAAATAAAAACTCATTTTTCCTTAAAGACATTTAATTAATTTAGATATGGGTATTATACCAGCATTTTATTTTTGGCATGAGTAATTATTAATAACTATCATTATTGAACTATTTATTCACATAGATCTGATTCTTATTGAATATCTAAATCTATGAAAAATATCGCAAGGTACTTCTCTATTCCAAAGATTAAATTAGCAACTATTGGCTTTCTAATGTGTAATTAATTAATACATATCTGGTTTGATTAAGTATATTTATAATAAATATAACTTGTCTAATTTATTTACAAATGAGTTTCACCTTACATAGCAGGGTGTGAATAAAATTTGAAGAAAAAATTGTTTTGAACTTATTTTAATTTCTATCATCCAACTTCTTTTCATTTATATACATATATTCCACATCATCAACTAAATAACAAATCAACAAACTTGTTGATTTTGTAGATATGCTAACAAATAAAGATATTAAAAATTAATTTTTATGCTGGCAGCCCGGTAATGCTATATTTCTGTATTTTTGCATAGCATCAAATGGCTGACATGAGCTAATAGAACAGTACCAACATTTCAATTGAACATTTGTAATATATGTAATAGATATCCATTTTTATTATCAATCTTCAATTCCTTTAAATCATTATAAGTCTTTTTAAATTGACAAAGTATTGTTAATCTGTTCACTCTCATAATAAATTTCAAGCTATTCCTTAACAAATATTTCAATATTTTAAACCTATCACACTGGTAATGGTATACTTTTTCATTACAAAAATGTATCTAAAACTTGCCATCTTATGCTTAATTGATACTTTTGACTTACAATTTATATTTCCACTTTTTTCCAATGGTTTGATTATTTATTTATAACTTAACAAACTATTATCTCTTGTAATAATTAAATCCAAATATTTAATACCTTTGTCCTGTTCCTTTTCAATAGTCCATTTTAAGCCATTTAAATTATTTAACTCCTCTATAAACAAATTTATAGTAATAGTATTTCCACAAACTAAAAACATCATTCACACACCTTTTGTGAATTTTAATATCTTTAAAAGTATACATATTTAAAATACTACTCTCATATATAGACACAACAAAATTGCAAACTTGTGCAACAATAGGGAGAATCATAGGCCAACCTTAGTAATTTTTATAATGTCCACCTTCAAAAATAGCACCAATGTTATTATCAAAATATTTTATAGAATCAATAATAAATAATATTTAATGTTTTTCAATTATTTTTATGAAATCCACTCTATTAATAGAACCATACATTTCTGTCACATTTAATAAAACAATAATTTTGTAACAGGCAGATCGCAATATAACAATATGATCACATTGTTATTGTGGATGACAAGTTTTGTATATTCTCTTTATCTTTACTCCATAGTTCTTATTATTTTGCACTTAAGATTATATAGTTTATTTATGATAGATATGTTGTATTGCACAAAATAATTATTACAACTCTTCAGCCTTCTAACTAACCACCCCAATTAACTCTTTCCAAACCCTGGGCCACTTAAGATTTTACTTTTACTATCCATTTTAAAAAACAACATAAAAAGCAGTTCAGGCAACCACCATACTTCACAAACAGGATATCAAATAACCATTCAAATCCAAACTTTTCTCCTTATAAATATTTTTATTATAAAAATGCTGACTCATTATGCAAGTAGCCAGTATGCCCTCCCCTTTATCTACAATTTAATCTTGTACACACAGAAAAACTGATGTCACAAAAAATATTGATTCTATTCAGACTATCTTTAAATAGCCTGTAATTAAAATTTTCCTAACAAGTCAATAGCTAGCAACAAAGGCAAATCAGTACAAGATTTCTTTTACTTTGATTAGATAAATAAAATATATATATAATTAATCCATTCTCAGATAATTATATGCTTTTTCTCTTTTCTTTCAAAAAAGACATTTTATTGTTTCTTAACATTCCACATACTACTTAACAACCAAAAAAAAAAAATATGTAATTACCAGTACTCGTTAATAAATTGATAATGTAATTATATGTAGTAATGACCTAATGAGTTTCTAAAAATAAAAAATTACATAATCTTTTTTCTTTAAAAAAAATTAAAAATTTCAAAGTTTAATTTTGAATGACAATTTTGTTTTATATTACCAAAAATATAGATAATTTATATGACATGTATATATCTCTTTTGATCCACAGACACATTTGTACTTACTTTAAACCCTTTTTCTATTTGTTTAATTATTTATTTTAATCTTTGTGAAGGGGTTTAAATTTTTAGTTCCCATCACAATCCCAATAACCACATTTGATTATTAATTTATGAAAATGTTTAAAATCAGCAGAAATTAACGCTATCATGTGAAGTTTAATCTTTAGTCATATTAAAGAAAGCTACTTTTACAACTGATTTTGATTTGAACTTTATCTTGAATAATATTACTTGCAACACTAATCATTTTATAAGAATAGAAAAAAACAGGTGTAAATTAATCAGCTTTATATTTGCAAGGCAATCTGACAAATAGGATAACAAATGACATAATAAACAGATCATAGAAAGTTTAACAGTCCAGTGATTACATATACAATGTTCATAAAAAAAGTGTCAAATGCTGACTAAACATAACATTTTGTCTAATAATTGTGAATTTTCAAACAAGATTTTTTTTCAGAAATCAAGCTAAAATAAATCAGTATTGATCTGAGTATTGAAGAATAAATATATGTCTAATTATTCTTAATGATAAAATTTATAAGAATTATATCTATAATTGGTCTTACTATTAAGCAATTTATTCTTTATCAGAATTATTCACATAGTATTATAAATCAAACAATTTATTTAATGTTTAATTTTATTTTTAGAGATATAAATAATTGTATGTGTTAAAATAAATATAAATACATAATTATACATTACATTTTTGAAAAAAAAATCTACAAGCAGATTATGTATTTTAGAGATAAAAGTATTTAAATAACATTTTTTATTAATATATATATATATATAGTATGCAGCAAAACGCAAGCCTTGAACAGTTTTAGCATAAAAAATAAATTGATTTTAACACAACTGAAAATATCTTTAAATACAGAAAAATATATATAATAAGTATCCAAAGAATCTTGTTTTTCATTGAATTTTAAGGAAAAGTAAAGCCACATAAATAACACTGTAAAATAATTAAAAAATTATTTGATATTTCAGTAATCATTTAAATAAATATTTGTTTTTACAGCTCTTTTTGCTTCATATTTCTAACCATCTGCCGAATGTAAAAATTTCTGTGATTTTTTTTTATTTATTTATAAAGTGTTACAAGTAAAATCTAAACAAAACCTTCTGTTTGCATGTCAGATTATTTTAACATTTAATTTAATATTTATATTCAGTAAAAACTTGAAAATTTTTACATATATTTTTATTGACGTGATACATGTGATTGTTAAAATAATTTTTAGCGTCATTATTTAAAAATATTATTTTACATTATATATATATGTTATACATAGTGAATACGTATAAAATTAATATTTTTTTTTAATAATAATAAATATGTTAACAAAAATTATCTGTTTTTTTTAATTTTAGTTCGAAAGACTGCATTTCATCTTAATAATTTTGTTTATTTAATAGATTGTTAGATTTAGTAGTAATCTTGTTTTGTTTTTGTTTTTAGCATTTTTAAAAATGCAACTATATGATTTACAGATTAATATTTCTATCATATAATTTTTACTACACCACTCCCACATAAGGTAGAGATTGGTTTCTATCTGCTTTTAGTACTTTGTGGAGGAGGGTAATCATAAACATATGACCAAAGTCATGTGAAAAACATGAGTTTCAAGATGCACATTTCATGCTGAGCCAACACTCATTAGTTGGTTGATATGACAATCTCTTACCCATATCTTTATCATTATTCAGTATATATAGATAGTTCATTACTACAGTTCAATTGATACATGTCAAAATCACTGCTCTCACATCATTGACATTTAATGAGTGTATATTAATAGTTTTTATTAGTCATTAATTAATCTAAAGATTATCCATTTAATGAATAATATTCAAGTAGTGTAATTTTCATTATACCACTCTCACACAAAGTAAGGATTGGTTTCTATTGGCTCCATATGATGTTAAAAGCAGATAGAAACCAATCCCTATCTTGTTTAGCAGTGATGAAGTGAAAATTACATTACAGAAATATTATTCATTAATTAGATAATCTTTAGTCTAATGAATGACTAATAAAAATTATTATGATTATACCTTTCCACAAGATGTTAAAATTAAATAGAAACTAGAAATTATCTTGCATGGGAGAGGTGTAGTGAAAATTACATTACAAAAATATTTATCATTATGTGGATAATTTTTAGTCTATTGGATGCCTAATACCAATTATTAATATGTGAGTTACAGATTTGTTTTGAAATTTTACATGTATTATTGTAGCTTCTATAAATTCAAAAGTTTTAAGAAAAAAATGTTAATTATAGTTAAATTTATTTAAATTATAATTGATATGAATTAAAGTAAGTTTAAATCTTTATAAAGATATTTTTGATATATATTATTTAAAAATAAATTATTCCTTAAAAATAACAGACTTGCAACATCTTTGAAATTTAGAGTTTTGAGATAACAACATTGATCTAAATTACTATTTATATTTTCATAACAATTTTTAATTTACTAAATCTTAATATTTGTACTTGTTTAAATTTATAAGTAGATGGTTTAAATAATTCGTATAGATAAGTACATATAAATAAAATTCAAATAGTTATATAACTTTATAGAACAAAAAAATTTTCAGCTTAAATTAAAACTAGTATGATTTGTTCCTTCTGAAAAAAATAAAACTTCTTACAAAATCTCTTTATTATCTGATCTTTAATTGAAAGCTAGAGCATTACACTAAATTTTTCAACTATAATAAGTGTTAATTTTTGAAATATTGAATTCTAAATCATTTATTCACTTCAAGTTCAGATGAAAGGTATAAATAATACCCATAAACTAATTAGTTGCACTGTGCTAGCATTCAGCCAAATACTGCATGTAAATGAGGCACAATATACAAATAAGACTATTAGATATTCCATTTTGGACAATGCCTCAAATGGAAATTATCACTGGCATGGAAGCAAAATTTGAAAACTCAGTGAATATAGATAAAGTTATAAAGAAAACAACAAAATTGCCTCATACAATTGATTCAACTAAAGACAACAGGAAATGGTCTCAGAATATTAATAAAACTAAGCTATTTCTTAAAAATAACAACATAGCATGTTTCAAAGAAGACATGGGAAATAGGCTGGTGTTGTAAGACTACAACAATTATATTCAAAAAATGAATGTGCAAATTACAAAGTTGCAATTTAAAAAGATTAACACATATAATACAAAATATTTTAAGGATAAATTTTTGGTGACAATATTGATGAACTTTATAACAAAGCATATACATGATCACAATACATAGCAATATGCCCCTTAGCATTTTTACCTTTTCACATTTTTGCTAATATCAAGCACTATAAAGAAAACCAGCCGTGAAAACTCATGGTTGATTTCAGTAGAGTATATTACTGCAAAACAGCAAAGAAAATAGCTGAGTTGTTGAAGACATTGGATTTGGCATATATACAATTAAATCATTTTTGAGTGTGTGAATAAAATTAAAAAAATAAAAATATAGTGCCTCATGATCTATCTATTAATATTATTAAAGATCCTTGCAGAAAATTAATTACAATCTATATAAAAAGAGTTTATAATAGAAGTCTTGAAACAACAAATTGATAGGGAAATTGTATCAGTAACCAAAGATGAATTTTATAAAGTGGATAGTGATTAGCCAATGGTGTCACCACTAAATGGAATTTATGTAGCATTGTTCTAGCTAAGTTTGAAAATAATATCTTGCTTAAATATTTAGCCCTTCATCTAACAATATTTACATGTGATATGTAGATGATGATCAGATCGACAATAGATAGCTGGAGCTCAAAATACATCATCTCTGTAATGGGATGTTGTTGTAGACATTAGTCATGGGTTTAATTTTCTGGACATGTATAACCAGAAAAATAAAAATGAGTTTGACTTTAAAATAAAGCTAAAACCTTTACAAAGGGGAGCCATTCAACCTATCTCAAAAGTCCCAATAGAACAAAAACTTTGCAGTTTTAAGTGCTTGTTATTCTATGCCAGTATGAGGAAGATAGGAAAACAACATAAATGCATACATTAATGATCTAATAGGGCTTGGTTATAATCTTAACATGTTTTTAATAATGTTGGAAAATTTTACAACAAAGTACATAAAGTTAAAAATATCTAATAATATCCCTAAAGCATGGATATTTTTTTTCTTATGTCTCACATATTGCAAATAACCTTAGGAACATTTGCCGTAACACATACAGGGTTAGATTTAGATTGTCAAATTCTCTTAATAATTTGTTGAACAATACTAAAGATAAAATACCTGTAAAGCATGCACCTCAGATGGTTTATAAAATTACTTGCACTAACTCTTCCTGCAGTTCTATTTATTATAGTGAATCTTGTGTCCATAATGAGAATTGCCCAACATACATATTTATACAATAGAGCGAAACAAAAGACTGAATACCGATCGATCTTTATGAATCATGAACACATCATGGAACACACATTTTCTCCATCGAGTGTTAGAGCAATATGCCCAGAAAAAGATAATAGGAAAAATTACAAATAGACTTAAGAAAATGCAAAGGATTCACTTTCCACCTACAAAAGGATTTATGTGTTCCATTGCCTGAAAAATGCAATATCAAATTGCTTATTTGCATATAATGTCTCATTTACATATTATATCATATCAATTATATAAGCAAACCTGTGCTGCCTACCATTATTCAGCACTATGATTCTGACAGTTTTCATGAAAAGAGTTATTTCGTTGATATTTAAAAATACTTAAATAAAATTAGTTCTTTCATTTATTTATAATTATATATATAAACAACACACACTGAGTCACATTCCTACTTTCTTATTTCTTTTAAAATAAGTATACAATACAAAAAAAAATCATGAGAAAAATTGAAATATTATTTTCTATATGTAATATGAGATAGCATGGAGAGTTAAGGGTTGTGTGAAAATCTGAGTACGAATCGCTTATATTATATGGAATACAATAAACATATTTTTAATTTTATTTTATTGCAAGGTTTTCTATTTTATTTCTCTTTTATTCTCACCAATCAATACTTTCCACTGTAAATTATATGATCACATTGAATTGTTATTAAAAATCTACGTTACTAATAAATTCTCTATGATCAAACACAATATTACTACATTTCCCTTCATGGTTTCATACAGTGGTAGACTGGTTGTTTCAAGAATTAAAGGGCAATAGATTGAAACTCAACATTATGCCTTCTATTTCTTAAAATGTGGCATGGCTCCAGAACTATGAACTATTTCATTATTTTTATTTTTTTAATTGAAGCTTCCTTTTTTTATTATTAATAAATTTCTGGGAGGTAATTGAATATGCACAAAACCATTTTACCAATAAAATGTAAGAACGTAAATTTCATATAATTGTATTTTGTTTCTTTTTAAAATTGTTTTTAGTTTATTAATAATAAATTTTATTATGTAAATACATTTTTAAAACTAATTCAAAAAATATATAATTCTTTTTTTCTTCAGGTTACTTTGATCTTTTAAAAAATGTTTGAAAATAAACTGCATTAAATCAAAAATTCAAATATAAATATTGATTTTACACGAGTTATGATTAATTAAATGTTTTACATGAGCTATTTTAGACGCAATGAACATAGCTGAGATGAGTGAAATCATAAATTTATCATAATAAAAAGAAAATTAGTATTTTTCAGCAGATGCCTACAACGTTTATCATAACATTAATTTATTTTTCACAAATCCACATACTTTTATTTACTGTTTATAGTATTACGAGTGGATAACAAACTAAATAACATTTTGCATTTTCATTTATTTTATTTCTTATTATTATGTTTCATTAGTAAAATATATCAGCGCTAAAAATAAATAAAGAAATCAAACAACAAAAGTTTGCCCCAAGGGAACTGTTTATCAACCGACAAAAACATTGTTGGGGCAATAGTTCGCAATAATGTGATAGAAATGCTTTCAAATAATGCACAACTTGCAAAATAACAAACTGCGTTAAAATAATGTAGAAGACTAATGAAATAAACCCTTGTATTACCATTTTTTTCGCTATTTTCCATATACTATTATTTTATTTATTATATTTGATGCTAATTCATTACGATTTTTAAGCATTTTCTGTTTAATATTACTAATAATAATAATTAAATTTTGAACATTTTATGATTTGCGTCGTCGTCGATAATCTGCACTTATGATTCTGAAAATTCATAGAATTCCATGACACAAGAACTGATGTAACTAAGCCATATTAACTTAGAATCTCCAATTACTACTTAATAATCATTATTTATCGAATCATTTAGCAATATTAGATTGTATTTTAGATTTAAAGTCAAAAGCTTTGTTGTGGGTGGAGAATATGTCTCGGACAAATTAGATTGATATTTATTTTATAATGTGAAATAAATGTATAAACATTGAGACATTAGGTATTTTTATAATTAAAAATAGACAATATGCTATTAATACAGAAAAAGGTCAGTAGACAAAATGTTTAGAAAAGTAGCCTCATAAATATGCTGCAAAAATTGTCTATTGAGGTGATAATGTCACATTTATTTTAGTGGAAAATAGTAATTGGACTTTAAGCATTAATTTAATAGTTATATTACAAGAAGTGAACAATTAATATTATATAGATGAACAATAAAGTTTAACATTTCTGTTGAATGTGTACATACACATTTTATGATAAAAAATTCACTATTTAAAACTTACTAGTGTAAAATGATCAAGTAAAACTTGTCTTATTATTAAAATTTCATTAATAAATTATTTATTAAATCAATTTATTAATAAAGTTTTGAGAATTTTAAAATGTAATCAAACTAATTTTTATAATATAATATTTTAATCTTATTATAGATTATGTATAGATAAAATAAATAATCGTATATTTTATTTGTCGAATAATTATCTAAATTAAGGTAAAACAACATTTTTTTAATGTTTGAGTTCCTCAATGTCTCAAAATTTTGTGTTTTCAAAATCTTCAGCTTCCAGCTCATCTGCTATAAATTATTACTATAGCAATGGGATAAATTCTACCCATAAAATCTAAAAAAGAATAAATATACCTCATGATAATAAGCCATAAATATCACCCCCTGCAAAATTTTAAGCAGTATTTTCTGAATTACAGTGCATCAAGGACTACATCCCAATTAAATTGTTTAAATTATTTATCTTCTTCATCTTCTTCAACTTGGAAAAATAGATGAATTTACTAGGCATTTTGCCTAACTGTCAAAAATGTATCTTCTTACCACCCTAAAATGGATAAACTATAACAACAAAAAGAATTATCACCAGATATTAGTTAAAAGGAAATAAAATTTAAATGTTTTAAGTCACCAATGGACTTTATAAAAATCCCTTAGAGGATACTAATAAATATTTAATATTCTATAAATCATTTGCCTTGTTTTTGAAGTTAGAATAACTTATTGGAATTAATATTAACTGCCCCTCCCTATGGATTTACTAAATATTAAAAAAACTTATGCAAATTATAGATTATTCAACATATAATTGTTCATAAATGAAAGATGTTTAAAATCTTAACAAAGATTAATAGAAATAACTCAAGTCAATAGATTATTTGTTCTCTGCTAGGTCTCTTAAGTTAATAAGATGACCTGAACTAAATCTGGAAATGTTACATGCTTAAATTAATGAATTATCAAATCACTGTATATAATGTGTGGGATAAACAAAAACCATAGGATATTATAATCTTATTGCTTCTTAAAGCATTAAATTGCTCATTTTGTGTAAAACTATAGTTCTAATATCAGTCAAAGAATAAAGAATTTATAATTATTGGTGCTACATCCATGAGAAAACAAAAAAACATTGTAGAGGGTTAAATTAAATTTTCTAAATTGGTTAATTGCTAATACCATGAAAATCAAAATAATAATAATAATTGTAATTTGCTGCAAATATTTCTTTGAATCTTAACTTCCAAATAGTTTATTGCATTATGTATATTTAATGTTAAGCACATATTGTAATAATTATTGTCAGTGAACATTTCCAATTATTTTTAGATGCTGCTCCAAAAGTGTGATCTACCCAAATATAATGCCCTCAAATTGTGCTTGGAATTTGAGGATATTTGTTAAAAGAGATTTCTGTTGAATTTCATTCTTTATTTATAGAATTGTATTCTTTATAGTTATAATCATTGTAATTATAATATTATCAACCTTCTCAAGAGAATGCTGATTTATAAGAAGTTATAGGCTGCAGAAAAGAGTTTGCTATTAACTGAAAGGAGACCCTTTGATTCCTCTTGGAGGCCTTAAAGGAACCGAGCAGGGTAAATTCCTAATGTCCACTCCATACGTTCTTGTCATTGCAGCTGTTATTACTATGTGATTATTCATATAGTATACAAACATGGATGGACTGCTCACCAACATGTATTAGCCAGCATGATGAGTTTATTGGCTTTTTATCTCCAAGTTTAAGAATATTTTTCCAATATACACAATCAATTACAGACAAAAATAAATCATGGCCCTTCTTCTCAAGAGGCTGTAAAGTCACCAACCAAGGCAGCGGTTGGTGGCCAAAGGTGGGGGATGTTAAGAATCCCCTGATTATGGACTCAGGCTTCCATTTGATAATGACTTTTTATTTAGGTACTTACAACTGCAGATCACTTTCAAGTGAAGGAAGATTGCAAGAGTTAGAAGAAGAACTATCTTATATTAAATGGGACATTATTGGACTTTGTGAAGTTAGAAGAAAGGCACAAATATTGGAAATACAAGTGGAGTAAAATTCATTATAAATAAAAAAATGGAACATTGTGGAGATTGATGGTGTATTGGACAGAGTGCCAAGATTAGTTTTACAACTTAATAGCAGATACTAAATGTGTATAATTCAGGTTTATGCCCCAACAAGTTTTCATAATGATGAAGTAGTAGAAGATTTTTATATGGATGTACAAAAGGCTGTTGATTAGAATAAACAACATTTTAAAATTGTTATGAGAGACTTTAATGCTAGAATTGGTAAACAAATGAAAGACGAAAATGCTGTAGGTAATTTTGGTTATGGTAATAGAAATGAGAAATGACATAGACTTGTGGAGTTTGCAGAAAAAGAAAAACTTTATATTATGAATTTTTTGGAGAAAAATTTTAAAAGGAAATGGACATGGAAGCATCCAAATGAAGATACGGCAGAATTGGATATTTTGACTAACAGAAAATATATATTTCAAGATTCTAATGTTCTTAATAAATTTAACACAGGAAGTAATCATCAATTAGTAAGATGTAAGATACATGTTAATGCAAAACTAGAGACACAAAAATTATTAAGAAAAACAATATTTACAGTTGATATTCCTAATCTTCAGAAACATTGTAATGAATTTAAATTAGGACTTACAAATTGTTTTCAAGTACGTAGATTTTGAACATGATTCAGATTTGAATGAAATTAATAGGAAAATAACTGATGAACTTTTAAAAAATGCAACAAAGATATCTGGTAGAAAAAAGAAGCAATTGACCAATAAAATTTCTACTGAGACTAGAGAATTTATGAAGAAAAGAAGAAATATGAGGATATACAACAATGATGCATTATAAAAGATTGAATATTTCGAATTTTGTAAAATGGTGTGGAAAAGAGTTGAAAATGATATACAAAAGTATAATTGTGAACTAGCAAAGAAATCTGTAGAAGAAAATAAAAGTCTAAAGATTGTAAAACAACATTTTGGTATTGGTAGGAAATTTATATCTGCAATAAGAAAAAAAGATGGCATTATTACTAAAAAGAGAGATGACATCATGAAATTTATAGATGACTTCTATCAAAAATTATATAATAATAAAGAACAAGTACCTCATATATCTATTACATCTTCTGAATTGCCCAGAATTTTAAATGAAGAAATGAGACATGCAATTAAATGTATGAAGAAAGAAAAGTCTCCAGGTAATTATGGAATTATAATTGATATATTAAAAGAAGCAGGTGAATAAATAGAAAAAATTTAGCAAAGTTATATTCCAAATGTCTAAATGATAAAGATGTACCAGATGATTGGAAGAATGCAGTATTAATATTAATATTTAAAAAAGATGATAAAGAAGATATTAGAAATTACAGACCTATCAGTCTTTTATCAGTTTTATACAAAATTTTTACTAAGATAATTACAACACGTCTACAGAGAACACTGGACTTCCACCAACCAAGAGAACAAGCTGGATTTCAAAGTGGTATTAGTACAGTAGATCATATCCCAGTATTGAGAAAAGTTATAGAAAGGACAAATGAATATGAGTTGCCATTATGCTTAGGATTTGTAGATTATGAAAAGGCATTTGATTCTATAAACATTTCTTCAGTGATTAAAGCATTGGATCATCAAGGTATAGATCCAGGATATTGTCATATTTTAAAGAATGTTTATAAAAATGCAACAGCAACAATTATATTACATAATGATAGTAGGAAAGTCAACATGGAGAAGGGTGTAAGACAGGGTGACTCCATATCTACAAAACTTTTTACAGCAGTGCTGCAAGAAGTATTTTGTGGATTAAAATGGGAATCTAAAGGAGTGAAAGTAAATGGAAATTATTTAAATCATTTAGATTTTGCAGATGATGTAGTTGTTTTTTTTGCAAATAATGCTTTAGAGTTACAGGAAATGTTGCAAAAGTTATCATATGAAAGTAGGAAAGTAGGACTAAAGATAAATGTTAAAAAGACTAAAGTAATGTTTAATAGATTTTCTCAAAATATGAAAATAAAGATTGATTATGATGAATTAGAAGAAGTTAACAGTTACAAATACCTTGGACAGATGAATTACAAAAAGTTAACAGTTTCAAATACCTTAGTCAGATTATTAATACAGATGGAAACATAACGGATGAAATTAATCATAGAATTAAACATGGTTGAAGTGCTTTTGGTAGAAATAACTTTATACTAAAAGGAAATATGTCTATGTGTTTAAAAAGGAATGTTTTTAATAAATGTTTTTTGCCAGTTCTTACTTATGGATCTGAGACTTGGACACTTAATAGAAGAGCCATACAGAGACTTGAAACCACTCAAAGAAGTATGGAAAGATGCATGTTGGGAGTAACAAGAAGAGATTGAAAATGCAATGTATGGGTAAGAGAACAAACGGGTGTTACTGACCTCATTGAAAAAATTAAGAGATTGAAGTGGAGTTGGGCTGGACATATTGCTAGAAGAGATGATAATAGATGGACAATTGAAATATTAAACTGGATTCCAAGAGATTGGAAAAGAACCAGAAAGAGACCACATGTAATATGGATGGATGAAATAAGAAAGTGTGCAGGGGTGATGTGGAGAAGAGAAGCTAAAGTTCGGAAAAGATGGATTGAACTTGGAAGAGACCTTCTTCCTACAGTGGATTGATAATGGTTGTTGATGATGATGATGATGATAGGTAACTATCTTATATTTATAAGTAAGGTTTTAGGATAAATGTAATCATGTTATTATATTTGTATTGGAGATATATACATAAAGTTATATTAATATATAAGCCCCATACATCTGTAATGTTTAATTTACTTTAAGTTTTATTGATTCTTGTTCCCAACCTCATGTTATTTGGTCAAAAACATCCTCAATAGATAATTAAATCACCAGGAATATTTTTCTTCATTGTGCTTAATAAAAATTATATACCATTTGATTGATGCTATGCTCTGCAATAAAGAATTCTTGTGGTATTAATAATTTTAAACTTTATTTGATGGTGAGATATACTCTTAAAATAAATAGTGAAACTTTACCATAATATAAACTAGACTATTTAGCAAGTGATGCCACTAAGAGGTATAATTGGCATATTTTATAAAGTTATGTATTTATATAGCATTGATATGTTTACTAGGTAAATAATTTGTTTCTAAAAGAATTAAGGAACTGGGCTAATTTTAGAAATGAGGTTGCTAGTAAACTAATTATCAATGTAAGGACATCATAAAATATACCTATCCATTTTAATTAGCAATAAGAATTTAATAAATAGTGTATGACTCTTCAATAGAGTGTTTTGCATTAGCATTTTATTGACCATATACATTATTCTGGACCAATGTTAGATTATTTAAAGAGAAAAATATTAGATTTGTAATTATTTTGCAAAGAACTTTTTATATTAGGTGTATGTTTATTGTTTGTTGATATTTTGTTATTTTGTTTATATCATTATTATTAAAATAAAGTAGTTGTTATATTTTTAATACAATTGTCTGTTGTTACTAAAATCATCATATTCTACACATTAACCAAATAAAAGAGATCATACTTCTACTTTATTAAATTGATTTTCTTTATTAAATCCATTTACAATCACTTATTATTTTCCATCTCCAGTTATTTCAGTAAAGTATGATAAGACATAATAAAATCCCTTTGATACCATAGACATACCTGGTATAAATTAATTCTTATTATTAAGTTTGACTTTCATTAAATGAATAATTTAATCATATTTAGTTAAAACCCTGAGAATTAATTGATTTTAACTTTGTCTTAATGTATGAATGAGAGAGTTAATTGCTAGCCATGTCTGAATAAACACACTAGTTTATCTTAGAGTAAGTTTTTATCCATTATATATTGCAATACAGTATGTGCATATACCAACAGATTAAGATTATTTTGGCCAGTTCTTAAAATACTCTAAAATATTTAATGAGTGTAATATTTATCATATCACATTATATATAATAACTATTAATTATTATTACTAGAAGGAGTAAACAAATAAATGTTCATTTTAGTTTACTTTTGATAAAATCACATTAATTTTTAAATGCATTCCACACAAATGCACTTGTCTCAACCCATTATTTTTACTCCTGTCCAATTGTGACCTAATCTTTGTGTTACAATATATGTAATGTAAACAGATAATAGAATAACAATATTTTATGTAATAATAAGAAAAATTTGTTCAGTTATAATGTTTATAGGTAACTATTAATTAATACTAATATCTGTAAACTAAATAACTTGTCCAGTAGCTTTTTTGTCATGAGTTTATGTAAAAAAGAGAACTCCCTCTTTGATCTTTAATAAAAGGTTGTATATGAATTTAAATTCAGATAAATATTTTTATAAGTATGAGAACTTTCAAGAATTACAACAATTATAACACCATGTAAATATCAATTCATGTTATTCCGAAAAATATATATGGAAAATTAAATATTTTCATGCATTTATTATGATGCAAATAGATAAATTAGTGGGAATATTACATATTATAACTAGATAAATATGTATAGTAATAATATTGCCATATATCTATCAATTACTATTGACAATCTCAAGATAAACTTTTTTATTAACCAATAATATCTTTTTTGTCATAGTTTACTTAGGCACAAAGAAGGTTTCTCAAATTTCTGGCTACTAGATCAAGTAGTTTAACTTAAAGCAGTCAATAAAAATTGATAATTACTGAGCAACATCATTGTTCAAATTCTTTATCTATTTATTACATAATATATTCTCATATGATTTTTTGTTCACATCATAATTAATTGATACATATCTAACAAAATGAATATAACATATAAAAAATTCTCCCATTTGCAAACTTTTTAATAGTTAGCTAAAATGTTTAACTACTTTTTACAATAAGAGATTGGTCATCCATACCATTATTTTTGCTATTTATATAGATGATTATCATTAACGTTATAATAAGATAAGTGTTTTTAATCATTGCCAGTGATTTAAATTGATGGCAATTTTTGATTAGGAAAACAGAGAAATTCTAATTATTTTTAAATTTATAATCAATAAAATATATGCAAATATAATGCAAATCTATAGGCAATATATGCAAATGAAATAATTTTTGTTTTGAAGTTATATGTAATATATGAAAAATAATCACCAATGCAAATAATCTTAGTTATATTATAAAATTATTATACAATAATCAAAAAAAATATTTTATGGGTCAATACATTGTAAAGAAATAAAAGATCTTATATTTATTTTGTACATTTAAACAAAGTAATACTTATTTATAAATGAAAAATAATTTTAAATTATTGATTCATTTCTAGTCATAAAAAGATTTTGAAAGATATTTTATTCCTTTTTGCAAGGATAGGTAAAAAAGTAATAGTTTTTATTTTTTTGTTTTGAAGATTGATTTCTAAATACATAACCTTTTAACCATATTTTTATTGAAGCATATATATATTTAAAAAGGTAAATTAAAAGCTAAAGTTGAATTAATTTTTAAAATTATAGGATAAAGACAAAAAGAAATTTGGATAGCTGACTACAATTCCAGAAATTTGAACACAAAATAATTGGTGACATTACCTTTGCTAATAATCAATCATTTGCATCTCAAGCCATCCAGTATGATAACTTTATTATGTAATTTTTATACTCATTAAGCGTATTAATATTTGTTTAATGAAGGGAACTGCATAATCCCTCTCTTTTTATGTTTGACTTTCTAACCAATATTTAAAGTCAATTGCAAACTTTTAAGGATGGGTTAAATTGTGTCATGTCATTACACTAGATTTTATTAATTTATGAGGGCCTTAATTAACATATCAGCATCATTACAGACCTGACTCCTATTAACATTGCTTACCTTTGATAACGTTATAAAATTCTTATCTTGTTTTGTCAAACTAATACCTGGAGGTCCTGGATCACTTTGTAAAGAATATTTCTTAATGGAGTTTGGAAGCATCGAATCCAAGATTGTGTCAGGTTGTAGTTAGGTTCTGCATGGGATAACATCAGGAATCTGAACCATAGAATCCCTACAAACCATTTCTTCAGATGCTTTCTGTCATAAGTGTAGGTGAGTTTCTCATTCATTTAAGTTGATAAAGCCTCTCATCCTAAAATTGGACTTCACCTTTCTGGTGTTATCATGTAGGTCAACAACCCAATTATTAATTAATATTTTATATTGCCCACTATTAATCTATAAGTCTTAATGCTGTGATTTTGTAAACCATTCTATTCTTTTTATATATATATATATAAATATATATATATATATATATATATATATATATATATATATATATATATATATATATATATTATAAGTTAGAAAGGTCATGTTTAAAGCTTATTTAATCTATCCACTCTCTCATTAAACGATCTTTAGAAGTGCTAAGAAATAACTTTCAGTAAATTCTGTCAAAACAGAATTATGTAACAAAATATGCAAATAAATGTTTTCTTTTTTAAATCATTGACGAAATATCATTAATGACAGAATAAAATTTGCAATTTATAATATATTTGAGTGCATGGTTATAATAAACGGTAATAAAATCAAATTCTATTTATTTGTATTCAGTAAGGTCATTTATTTTCTATTGAATAAGTCATGGCAGTCAGAATAAAATCATTGCAAATTTGATATATTTCATTTGCATATTAAGCTGCATTGTCTTGATTATTTATTGATTTTATTCATATATGTGCCTTGTATTTGCATCTTCGTTAATCATTAATCTATGTTCTAATATGTAATCTTTGGAATATGCAAATCACTACTGATAATTATGTGAAACCCAGATATTATTAATTATGTGTAACTAGATTCACCAGTATACTTATTTAAAATATATTATCCATATTTGTTTACTCAAGTTCTAACCAATTATTATTATAAATAAATTATTAACATTTTAATAAGTTATGCTTTGATTATTATTTGTTTCCTATCATGCATGCACATCGGTAATTAGATTGTGTTATATATCATAGAGACCATTGATTTTAAGCCAGTCTATCACATCTGTTAATGATTTGTAGCAAAATAATAAGATAGTTATCAGATAGCACATCCTATTGGGGGTTTAAACAATTTCCCTGTAGATCTCTTGTTTCTCTGCTGTGTCTCCAGCAATGGAATTAAAAATTTTTATCTGTTATCATCAGAAATGTTGTTCATAATGTTATAGTTTTAGAGAAGAGTAAACAGAACAGAATCCATGATTGCTCCTGACCTGTGTATTTCGGGCATGAGTGCATTTAAGGTACTTTTACTTAGATTCTGATTCTTGTTAGATGAACATACAATTCTTATTGGTACAAATATATATATATATATATATATATATATATATATATATATATATATATATATATATATATATATATATATATATATATATATATATTATAATAAAAATAATAAATGAATTAATAATCAAGCCATTGCAAAAAGGGATATATAAATTGTAAATCAAAGTACCAATATGCATAAGATGGCAAGTTTTAGATTTTTTTTGTTTCATAATGAAAAATTATGTCATTACCAAAATGATAACTGAAAAATATTAATATATTTGCCAAGGAATTGCTTGATGTGTTGGTTATAAAATGGAACAAATAAGCAATACTTTATGTCAATTTAAAAAAAGTTATAATGGTTTAAAAGAAATGAAGATTAATAGTAGACAATTGATATCTATTCCATTTATTTCAAATCCACAAGTAACATTTTTAAGGATATATATAAGAATGTGTTTAATGTTTTATTCTAGGTTCCAAACAATATCTGTCAAGCGGAAAAGTAATATCATATATCAAATTTTTTGTGAGTGTATGCTATCATATATAGGTGAATCTAAGTGCAGTATTGAGAAGGGATTGAGGGAGCATGAACTGTTATATAAGCATATAAAAAATAAGAATAATGGTGACTTAAAGTCTCAATCAGTTTTCTTTGATCATGAAAAAATATGTAAATATAAATTTGATTTTGAAAGTGTAAAAATTATTCATGAAGAGAGAAACCATAATAAAAGAAAAATTAAGGAGGTAATTTTTATAAAAAGGAATAAAATGCATTTAATAAATAGACAAGCTGCTAACCTTAAAATACGAGATTCGTGGGATTTGAATTAATGATGTTTGTTTACACTTTGGTTTTTTTTTTTAATTTAATGGCAGTTAAGGCAGGTTTTAGAAATTAACTGAAAGTACTTCTGCAGATTTAAGGATTGTTTATAATAGTTTATTACCATTAAATTTATTATTGTTATTATAATTACAATTTTGTTTTAATTAACAAACATTATAGAGAGAGAGAGAAAAATGCTCTCATGTCATAAACCATAGCAGACTATGTGTGTATATACATATAAAGTAAGAAAGAAAAAGTAAATTGAGCAAAGATATATATATATATATATTTAAAATATGTAACCTGGAATAATGAGTTAATGATTGAATAATCATTTTAATATTCTAAAGTACTATAAATCATTTAAAATCAAATATCAAAAATAAACTCTTATTTAATGCAAATAATTTTGGCTTTTCTGATTTTTAACAAAAGCATGAAATATTTCAATGGAACCAAGAAAAAAGTAATTTTGAAAAGCAGAGTGGATATTGTATGTATATTAACCCTATGATCTGTTTATAGTAAAAAATTAAAAAAAATATTTAACAAATCGATTTTAATTAATGTAAATTGAAAAGTAGGATGATGTAATTAAATTATTATCTTGTTGTTTATTAATCAAACTTGAAAAATCTTAGTTAATTATCCTGTTTTCAATTTTTTTTATAAATAGTGGGTTTCAAATATATTATTATTATTATATATTAAAAGATTGGAGAGAATAAAAAAGTCTACAGCTAGGTCCAAATTCATTGAGTTTGCATTCACATAAAAGTAAGAGGTGATTTTAGTGTGATTCATAGTTCATATACATATACTATACCACTTGCTTGGCTGCAGATATCAAACTATAGAAGCTTAATGGAATTGTCGACTACTAAGCCTTGCCTTATACATGTCTATACTAAACAGGGCATTAAGAAATTAACACATTTTCTTCCTAAGAATGATAATATAAAATGTACTTGTTTGGAGACACCAGTGATTTGCAGAAGTCAGCCTGCCAGTCTTGAAATTCTAATGCTATGTTTTATGTATATGGTATTTTATATGTGTATAAAAAACAAAAGCCACAGAAGTTAATGCTGGTCATATGCCATATATATATA
>JAQFVV010014244.1:0-44103 GCA_028023455.1 Epiperipatus broadwayi
TACGAATAACCATTTCCGTTATACTATTTTATCAGCAAGTTTGAATTATGTTAAATCAGTCAGAAAGATATTAATTGAAGGTACTAATATTTCCACTAATTCATCTTACATTTATATTTACAGTAAGTTTGATTAATGTTAAATCAGTCAGAAAGATATTAATTGAAGTTACTAATATTTCCACTAATTCATCTTACATTTATATTTACAGTAAATGAACTCTTGTTATTAAGTATAAATTTTTGATTTGTGAATTTATGTTCTAAAAATAAAATAAAATCTATGTGACTTTATTGCTCAGAAGTTCATAAGAAGTTTGTGCACCAAAACTATGAGGACCAGAATCGATCCTGGATTTTCCGATCCCCTGGATTTTCCGATCCCATGGATGCTCTACCAAATGTACCAAACTGCACAGAGTAAAATGCTAATGGCTTTATTGCCAGGCAGTTCTAAGAAGTTTATGCACCAGAATTAATCCTAGGCTCTTTTGATTTCAAGTTGGATGCTTTGTCAACTGTGCAAACAAATTAATAGTATACAGCTGGCTAGGATCAATCTTGCCCCTATGTACATCATCTGGTATAACAGAAAGGTAATGTGTATATATATTTATTGTGTATTTAAGTAAAATAGTATATTAAACTGCTTGTATCTGTTTACAATAAAAGATAATAGTCTAGTATTTGTGCATGTAGCAAATAAAGTAAACGTTTTGGATTTAGCTATAGAAATAATGTAAACATGCACCAATAATTTTATTATCAAGAAGTATCAATAATTTGTAATTACTGATTTAGGAATTACTTAACTAATTAATAATTAGAGAATTCTGTAAACTATAGAGTTTAGAAAACCATACCATATATAGTCATACCAGAATTAAGAATTTCTAGACATTCCACTGCTCCAGAAGAACATTAGAAGCTAAGGAGATATAAACTTCAACCTCATTGTTGAGGGTTTTTGACTCTTGATGGAACAGGTATACTCAGAGACTTATGATCTTCTTCTTGTATGTACATATATATGTATATAAACTAAAATAAAATAGTTAAATCTAGAATTATCACTCTCTCTCATTCACTTTTGATATTTGTATAATTGATGCTATTCCAGCTTATGATCTCCAACTAGGAAAATTAAGAGGCCTGATTGTCTCTGGCCAAGCTATGCATTTTAGATCATTCTAGTATTGTGATTATTTACTTAATAGTTTTAATGATAAATTAGATTTTTTTACTTTGATTGTTAAATTCTCTAATATTTATATTATTTTTCTAGGATGTATAGGCTGCAATATTGAAATTAAACAAAACTCCTATAATTTTCCATTAACTTCAAGACTACCGATTGTTTGTGGAACATCTACATGTATTATGGCGGTAAATAAATACATTTAAAAAAATAAAAAGAAGAAAGTTTTGTTGTTTATTTTCAATCACTTTTTTTTTTCATAGGTCAGCCAGAATTCAAAATTTGTTCCTGGAGTATGGGGGCCTTACTATTCTGTGATGGTTCCTGGCTTGTGGTTAAATGAAGCAGGCCAAAGTGCTTCAGGGAAATTGGTATTTTAATATATATGTTATTATTTAGATAATAAAAGCTCTTTTTAATATTTAGATATATGTTGTAAATGAGTATGAATATTATTGTGAACATGAATATGGTTTTTTGCCTAAAAGCAATTTTAATATTTGGGCGATACAAACAAATGATGACACTTGATTATTGTCGCTGGTAGTTTACCATTAATTACAATTTATTTATTAGAATTTATTTTAATATTTAGACATATGTCTTATTATTTTAATGAGTTCTTTATGCAATTTATTACAGGGGTAGAATAGGTAAATTCTGTTACTTCCAATGCTTGAACTTTTTACAAACTCCTGAGGAATTATTCATTTAGGTTTGTTTTTTTTAAAAAAATAACCTCTTCAACTCACTAAAATGCCTAAATTATTGAATTGCATTATTTTAGTGTATATATTGTAGGATTTTATTATTTAGCATTAAAAAAAGGAAAATTTTATTTTATGGTATTACAAAGTATTGCAATATTAAAATAAAAAGCTTTTTCATAGATGAGGGCTAGTAAAAAATTGATAATTTGTATGTAAAAGAGAGGTAGTAAAATTAATATAATTATCTGATATCTTTTTTATCAATGAAAAGAATATTAATAGTTAATTAGTGCAAAACTTAAATTAGGTTAGAAGATAAGTTAAACATGATGTTTTTTAATAAAATATTGCTACAAAAAATACCTTATAAATGATAAATGAATTAGAGAAGTTTAATCATTTAATGAAGTCTTTATCAATCTGACCATCTATAAGTTTTAGAGGATATTACGGGACACAATTTTCTAAATTCTTTGTTTTTTTCAATTGAACATTATAATGTATAATGATATAACTTAAAAAAACTTTCTGTTATGCTTTCTGTCATCTTCAGAAATTAAAGCAAATGCAGTACATATTCTAATTTGCTAGATCCACAAAAATTAAACTGAATATTTGTTTACTTTTTGTACTTTCTTAAAGAGGATATCTTTTTATTATTTAGAAACGTGTGCTCTAAAATGTTTTATTGAAAACACTTTGTCTTCTAAAAAAATGATTATAGCAATCAGTTAATATCTATCATATAAATACAATTATACACATGATTTTATTACAAACTTTTATATATAATCTGAAATTTTCAAATATTATTTCTTCAAAGCTATGATGTATTTATAAATAAAACAATATGAATTAAATATATGACAAATCAATGGAATGAATAAAATAAATGAGTAATGCGACACCAGTGGGAACAGATGCTGTCTTGTCTTATAGGAATGATGATAGGACACACTGCCCTATTGTATTTGCATCAAAGTAAAACTGAGAAAAACTATGCTCAGATTGACAGAGAGGTCTTAGCCTTGATAAATGGCATTAAAAAGTTTTATATCTTTATAGTCAATCATTCATAATACTGACTAATCATAGACTCTTGTTGGGTATTTTTACACCTGATAAAGGAAACCTTCAGCATGGTTACCACAAATGCTGAAGTGGTTCAATTTTTTTTATCAGCTTATAATTTTCAACTGAAATACATTGATGGAAAACAAATTTTCCATGTAGATACCTTAAGTTGATTGCCTGTGGAGGCTGGAGACAATTTTAATTCAAAATATCAATCAATATGATAGACTTGGAATTAAATACACCAGTTAACAGAAAATGAGTAGCTCAGTGGCCTACTAATGACTCTGCATTCCAAATATTACTGAAATGGATCCACCACAATTGTTCCAAACCTAATGAGTTGCATCTAGCCTATTGGATTCAATGACTAAAACTTTCAATTGAAATTAGCTGCATTATCTGAGAATCAAGAATAAGTGATTCCTTCAACTGGATGATCTCAGGTGCTCAACATATTACATAATGGGCATCCGGGAATCGTCAGAAATGAAGATGCTAGCAAGATCTTGTTTGTGGTGACCTACTTTAGTCTCTGACATTGAGTTTAAGGGGCCATTATTGCTGGCATTGCAAGATTAACTAAAACATGCCAACAAAGAACAAAACAGCTCAGTGGCCTAAACCTGAAGTTGCTGGCCCAGAATTAATATTGACCATGCAGGCCCATGGAGGGACAAACTATTATTAATAGTGTTTGATATACTAAGTGGCTAGAGACAGTGGAAGTATCACCACTTCAGTCCACAGCAACTATTAAAACTCTTAGGAAGCTATTTGCTACACATGGCCTGCCTAAAACTATATTTCAGGCAATAGTATAACATTTACATCAACAGCATTCAAAATTTTTTCTGTCAATAATAGCATTGAACTAGTCAGCCCACCATTTCACTCTGAGAGCAAAGGTCTGGTTGAGAGATTAGTTCAAGAGACAAAAATAATGCTAAAAAGATGGACCCAGGAAGCTGGAACATCTGTATTACCAGAATGATTTTAGCATAGCACTCTATGCTGAGTTCAGTCACTGATTGAATAGGGATCTGAGAACCAATCTATCACTTCTCAGGCCTAGTTCTACTAATAAGAAAAATGAAAACAACTATATTAAAGTACAAATAGATACCCAAATTTTATGATGAATGTATAGTGGAACCACCATATGGAATCAAGCAATGGTGATCAAGCTTAAAAGGCTTCAAACTGTAGTAATTAAAACTACTGATGGAGAACATCATTACAGAAGTCAACTAAGTTTAAATTACATGCCACCAGCCATCACCAAAGTTTCATCAAATGACAAAGTTGCTAGCCAACAGTGATGGATCATCAGCCAGATGTAATGAACCTACAGTTCCAAGGAGTCTGAATAATGGCAATGCGAGAAGATCAAGCCAGATAAAATTACACAGTGAAGAAGACCCCTACCAATTTACATGCATGACTATGTCTTTCAAGTGTAATTTTAGCCCCGGAGGATTTCATATCTCACCTTGCATTAAAGTAATGGACTAGTCCATATTCCATCTTATCTAGATTGGATTGAGCATTCATTGCCATAATCCTATGTATATACATATAGATAATGCATAGCCAATAGACAATGATACTCATTGAATCCCAAATGTTTCCATAAAGGATGGGAATCTAGCAATAAATAGTCAGTCTTTTTGAAGGTAGGATGAGAGAACTACTGTCACAAAACTGAAAGATATAATCTCCATTTTCCAGATAACAGCTGTTAAGCTAAATGGTTGATGTAGTGAGGCAAGTCCATGTTCAGGACTGGTCATGGTTAAAACCAAATATTGGCATGAGGCAAACTATCATAGTACTGCCAAAAGTGTAATTGGATCTACTCATGAGGCAGGCTGGCCAAAATACAGCTGGAAGTAGTAGGAAATTTATAAGGGCACTTCTTTTTCCCATAATTCATTCCAGAATTACGAGCTATATCTCACTAGCAGTAGCATATTGAATATAGCCATCGTAAAATATATTGTAAATACGAGTGTATATTTATATTCATATTCAGAAATAAATATAACATTAAAAATGTATTTACATGTATTTGTATTTAAATGAGTCTGAGATTATTAAATCATATATATATAATTCAGACTAAAGATATCACATATATATATATGTGTGTGTAATTCAGTCTAAACATAACGAGGTCACCATTTAAAAAAGACAATACATACATTGTTTGAGAAAAAAACTTTTTCCCTCAGAGTAATTTGTAAATTGTTACAAAATTTCAGTCTTATTAACAAGTCATTAATTTTCCAATAAGTGATAAATTCTCAATATAAGAATTTGACATAGCTGTTTATGGTTAACAGTTGAATCAGGGTTTTAATCATATTATTATATGTGGATTTGATGATTGATCATGCCTAACCAAAATCATATAATTTCATTCAGTTGTCAGGCAACCTTTCTATTAGTTGGATTTAGCAGTGCTTTGTAATATGGGAGTTTTTGTCTTTCTTTATTAATTTTCAGTTTATCAACCAATGTATCATAAGTTTATCTATTATCATCATGACCATGTTAAAAATAGAATATTCCTGAATTGGCATTTAGATTGACAACTCCAATTTTTTACATCATCCACTATCGTGAAACATGTTCTAGCATCCTTATGTATATTAAACGTAATAAGACACATAGATAAATTAATTGTGTATAATATATTTCTGTAAAACACACTCAACTATCAGTAGTGTTGGTCATGAAATTTTTCAAGCATTTTTGGTCTTTGGATTCATTTTAATATCACTGAAATATTACTATATTACTCTATTTAATATGCAACATGGTTTAAAGTAGATCATTTTTTTGCTTTGTCACAATTATTTTTTGGGATTTATATATTTAATATACAACATGGTTTAAACTAGACCATTTGTTTGTCTTGTTGCACTTATTTCTTTGAATTTATATATGATTTGTTGCCAAAAATTGGTATTTGCAAATTTTTACTACTAGTTTCTACCCATTGATTTTTATGTTATTATATTACTTTCCTTTAAGATATCACAAATTTTATATCAAACAAAATGTAGATAAAGCAAAACAATTTTTAAATTGCTCATAGGTGGAAGGGGACAGAGGCTTCTCCATCAGCCCTCTAAAGATGAATAATGAAAAGTTTTCCAAAAAAAAAAAAAAAAACAGGAGGGTTTTAATGTTTTTCTATTATTGTTTTGCTTTCTAGCTAAAAATAGCTAGATGCCCATTTACTGATAATTATAGTCAGCCAATTACAATAACTGTAGGCTGGTTATCTGAAAAAAAGTCCTAAGCTGTTTATGATCTGAAAAAATTTCCAACATTCACTTAGTGTAAATTTGAATACCAGATCATAGATATGATGATAGATATTCTGACTCCTATACCATGAGGTCCTTAAGCAAGATATATATTATTATTAATAGCTAACCCTTACCTAATTTTATATATGTATTATTTAAGTAGTGATAAATTTTAATTTGGATTTATACAATTTAATTAATAGATTTTATATTATTGGAAAAAAAATATTTAGATAAATGTTTAAACTATTTTATCATCTATTGACTTCTTTATTTGATTTATTATGTGTAACTTTTCTATTTTAGATTGATTATATTATCAATACTCATCCTGCATCAAAACAACTTTCCAGCCTTCATAATAGGTATAAATTTATCTTTTTATTAGTTTGGAATAAATAACACATTTAAATATGTATTAACTTATATAAATATTGATTTTATGTTTTAAAAATACAAAAACAACACACGTCCATATATATATATATATATCAACAACCATTATCAATCCACTGGAAGTATATATATATATATATATATATGCATAAAAACCAGAAATGACACATCTCTCTTTTGTTGCCAGTATTATTGTAAGGTTCTTATTTGTTAGAAAAGCAAGCATTGTAAAATTATCATTTACATCTACAAATTGTAGATCTTAAAGAAATCGACAATCCTTCAAATACTATTAACAAAGATGAAATTCAAGTTGACACCAGTTATAAGTTCACTCTCTATCAACAGACACTATAAATTAGAGTTATTTCTATCTATTTTAATAAACTTCATGAGTAAGTAACAATTAAATATAATTACCATTGATTCTTTATTTATTAATAGTATTGAAAGAGGCTATAAATGGATTTTGAATTTTTCACATTAAAAATATTTGTTGAATTGCCTATTTTTATAAGATCTGAAAATTGTAAATATAAATAACAGTTTACATTTTGTTGGCTTTCTAACAAAATAAGTACTGTGCAATATAGTATTGACAACACTAGGGAGATTTATCATTTCTGGTTTACCCTATATGTATATCAACCACCCATAGCTATGAGTATGAAGCCATGGAGCTTTGAAAGCACTAAACTTTAAATATTATTAATAAATATAACTTCTTTAATGAGCATTAAAAGTGCATAATTATTGATATCATATATGTATATATAAATACATGATATTCTATGTAATAATAATAATTTATAATTTGTCATTTAAGATGGGTGGTAGATTTATTAGCATGGTGACTTATTTAGGTTCCTAGCCTGAGATTCACACCCTGATTTCAAAACTAGAAAGTTTCATATCACTGTAAATTCTCTAATAATTTTAGGAATTTATTTTAAATAACAATTCACTATCCAAGTCATCTAATTATTTAGTTTAATCAAAAAATGAGTGTCTAATCATTCTTAGTTGAAAAATAAAATAAAAATTGTAAAAAATCTTTCCATCAACAATTATCTTACCTAGTAAGTGATGTATTTACCAACACTTTTGAAGAGATTCTGCAGAGGTCTTTGTCTAGTGATTTATTTAAGGTGTTACTTTACATTTTCATTATTATTAAGAATCACCAAGTTAATGTTGACTAATAGCAATCATATAAATGATATTTCTTTGAAGTATTTTATCCAATTTCATTTTTCACATTATCCATAATAAATTTTATATAATGATAGAGTCTATTCATCCTCTTGTTCTTTCATCATTAAACTAGCAAATTAGATAATCTCATAATATGGTCAAAATAAGACAGCTTCAATCTAGTCTTTTGTATTTCAAGCCATAAATTCAACATTAATGTGATCAAATATTATCTTTTATGATTGTTAATAAATAGGAGCACGTTTTTTTTTTTGCTGTAATAACAAATGTGTTTATTATTGAATATCTATTTAATAGCAGATTCCATAAGTTTTTCTCAATAACTTCTTCCAAGATATCAAATTTTTTACTCTGTTCTTAACTTTCATTATCCTATTTCTTTGCATTTTTTTATATATTCCAAATAGTTGATCTTCAATCAAAATAAAAATAATATTATAAATTCTAATACTTAAATTCTTTATTAGAAGTCAAGTAATTTATCTTACTTACCAGTATGGTAAACAGAGCACAACAGTTTCATTCAATTAGTTAGATTTTTTTATTTCATTGTTGTCACTGAGAAATTGATTCAGAAATTTTTAACTATTTGGTCAATCATTTCTACTATTAGGATAACTATTCAGGACAATCACCTGATTCACTAATTGCCAATTGATACAAATATTGTTTAATTTAAAAGGTAGGGGAGATTACCATCATTAATCAAAAGGTAATTATTATATTATGTACTCTTTTGCTTTCATGTTGCAGTTAGAGAAGGTTTTCCAAGTAAAATGAAAATAGATCATTAATATTAATCTTTTACCAGTAACGTTTTTTTTAAAACTGCAAATGGTTTTCTTTGCTTACATGTATATTAAGTACAGTATTTACTACTATTATCAATTAATGTTCGGAATATGATAGTAATGTGCAATTTTTAAATAATTTTTCAAGTTCTATCATTACTCTCCATTTGACAAAAGTGATACTGTATTTTTAAACTACATAATTTTTAAAAAAAATTTTTGTTAGCTTGCACAATGTCAAATAATTACATTTAGTGAAATTGTGAGCCATAGTAGAGAAATTATCACAAAATTTACAATAACTTAATTAAAAAATTGAATTATTTATTGTGAATTCAAAAGAAGTCTTTATGCACTATAAGTGCTGGAACTGAGCCATAACTCATGGACTTTGAGTTGCAGAGACTGCTACTCTATCACATCACTAAATCATGCAGTATATGTCCTACCAATATTTTTATATTAAATTGTTTTTGCATTTGTAACTAAAATTACAATTGCTATAAATATATTATTAACTGAATACCTGATTGTAAAAAAAAATTTAATGATACGATATTAAGTTTTAATTCTCTTTCATTCTAAAAATGATAGTCATTAATATGCTTGTTTTAAGGAAAAAGTTTAAATTTTATTTTAATGATAAAAAAAGCAAGAATAAAATGCCTAAAAATAATCTTTACTGATCTTCAACAATGCCTAAAACTAATCTTTACTGATCTTCAACAAAGATCTACATACTTAAGGTAACCTTTTAATATCATTGCTTCACCACAATGGAAGTAATACACTGATCTAGTATGGGTATGCTATATGTATATTCAAGCTCAGAGTATTTTCTGCCTTTATTTGGCTTTTATATAAACATTCTGATAGTTTTTGCCGTTCACTGCTAGAAATAAGAATTGTAGATGTAAACAATCATTAGAAATAAAATTTAAAAAAATATAGGATAATAAAAATATACACTTTCTATCAAAAAAATTTTTTATATATATAAAATATTTTGCAGCAAAATAAATGAATTAGTAGATTTAGGGACATAATGAGAATGATTAACATACAGATGTGAACAAACAACAAAACACCAGTGGCATCTTTAGTAATGTTAACTGACACACCATTAATATCAAATATTGCTTGTACTTTATATAGAATGGTTAAAATATTTTATAATATTATACTGTACAGTATGAAGTTATATGGCTAATGGATTATTAAGTCATTTACTTTTGTCTAATGGATTATTAAATTATTTACTTTTCTAATGGATTATTAAACCATTCCACTTATAGAATACATGAGGAATGGTTTATGTTTTATTTATTGTTCAAAAATAGTCATAAGCTTAATAATTTTAAGTTGTGTATATGAAAAAAACATAAAAAATGTGTAACATTGTTATGTATTTTTAAAATTAATATTTGATGGTAGGAATAGAAGAATTACCATCTTGGCAGATAGTAATATTGTTGTATGTGATGTTTGTACCACAGGATGAACCTAATCCTAGAATGTATTTAAATAATATGCAAATGTGTTGTGTTCATGTAAAATAATGATTGAATCAAAAATATATTATGATATGGCATGTATGAATCATGGCTGTTCCACTAGCATGTTTGGCAATTGGAAGAGAACAAAGTTTTTTTGGAGATTGTTATAAATCTTTAAAATAATTGGAAGAATTGTATATATGTGTGTATGTATATATATATATTGCCCAAAAGCCATGCTTCCAGTCATTCATTATCCAATTGTTATGCTTTTGAGACTTCCATGTTATAATATTTATGTCAGAAACTAGTGAAGCAATTGGGCTATTCTCTTATAGTTTAAAGCTTACAGCAGAATTGTTTTATCTGACTAAAGTATTCTGTTGTATGTTGATTTCCAAAGTGATTTTTTTCACTTTTTGGTTCTTTTTTTTTTTTAACATAATCTTTCAAAATGTCCATGTACTTATTCACAGAAAGTTTTATTTTTCCTCCATGATAAATTTAATTGTCACTCTTGAGGCTGGTAAATTTGAACATTAAGCATTTCAGCAATCTTGAATACTAATGCTATTCAAATAAAGTACCAATAATTAGAAGTGGCTTATTTTATTGAAGAAATTATGTTCTTGAGAGAGAGGGGGGGATAGCTTATAACCAGTATATTTGTATCTATTCTAATATGTATCTGTGAAATATAGACTAAGATTAATACAATAAGATAAAATGAAAATAGCATAAAAGTTTTTTAATGGAAAAAAATGGTTCCTGAAATAATAAAAATAAAAAAGATAAATCTATTTCTCCTATTCTAGTTTTATCACTTTGCATAAGCTTGAGTAAACCAATTTCAAAATTTCACAGATGAAAACCATAAACTGGATTATTACAAGGATGTGGCTAAGACAACACTGGACAGGGATTTATTAAACACTAACATTTGATATCTATTGATTATTCAAAATTTTTATTGGGTGCTAGAACTGGAATGGGAGAAATAATTTGCTACATAAAAGTATTGTGTAAACTGGGGATCATGTGATTTTTTTTTGGTTTTATAGATGTTGTATTATTATCAGAACAAGAAAAGTGAAAATAAGTCTTCATTTAATGTACCGAAAACTTTTGATTGGTTCTCAGGAAATCAACTCTTCCACAAAAGGTGTTTTTTTTTTGGGAGGGGGCCTCCATCCTATCACACATCTTAAACATGACAGTATTAAACCCTGACCAACTGAATCTTTTTACAAAAAATTATTTGCTTATATTTTTTCCTTTTTTTCTTTTAATTAAAAAAAAATCTAATCATAATTATTGAAATTGCTCTATAGTCAATTTTCCTTTTTAACCCCCCAAACAATGTAATTCTTCAATTACATTTTACTTAGAATGGCATTGCCATTTGTTTTAAAGAAATAAAGAGAAAAGAAAAAAACATAGTATTTCTTAACAAAAATGTTAAAACATTTTTTTTTACTTTCTTTTAAAAACTTTATAAATAGTACATAAAATTTTACTTCTTTCTTTCTTTTTTTTTTAAGTTAAAATGAAATAATTATTGAAGAAAGAAAAAAAATTATTTTATTACTTTTAAAAAAAATTAAAACTAGTAGATAAAATTACTGAAGAGAGAGAATAAAAAAATTATTATTTCTTTTATTATTTTTATATATTTTCTCTCTCTTTTACAACTAACTTTAACAAACTAAACATTCTTATTATTTGCAATATGTTTGGAATTCTTATATCATTTCAGGAATGAAAATGTTTAATTAAATCAATACTTATTATTTTTTTAAAAATTAGAAAAATAAATTGTATCATTTCCCCATTCTAAATTTACTGATTTTAATAAGCTTGTAATGTCTCACATGGTCAGAGTTGACCTTTGCCTACGATAATACAATATATGTATATAAAGGGAGTAAATCATCCCCTCTTAGGTTATGAATTAAAAGCATATATAGTTTTTTATTATTAATTTGAAGATTATACCAATATTTCAGCTAGATTATGTCATCATTTAGATAGCAGAGATTATTCAATTTTTGTAGAGTTACTGAAACAGCAAATGGTTGGGGAATTCAGATGATGGCAGGTGTCATCTGATTCAAACATTAGTATAGTATTGACTTTAACAATAAGCAACCACATAAATGAATATGAGATATATGTTTATATATATATTATTTCAGACATATTCAAGATGTGCTAAATGATATTTTAGAAAATTTAAAACAAAAGGGTAATATCCAGTCAGTTGCTCATCTAACCAAAGATTTGCATATTTGGCCTGATTTTCATGGAAATAGATCACCATTAGCAGATCCATCACTAAAAGGAATGGTAAATCTAAGTTTTATTATTAGTAGATTTTTCTATATGTGTATTTTCTGTAAAATATTTTGTAATTTGATTTTAAGTAACTTTTTTAAATCAAATTAGAAATAATTGTTTTAGGATAATGAGTATAAAGAATTTTATTATTTAATATGTTGTAAATATTTTAATGTAATATATGATATTTATTAAGTTAATTAGGTTGTAGTTTTTTTAAAACTAATTTTAAATTCTCATTCTTTCAACTATAACAAATATTAGCTTCATAAAATCACATTGTGCAATACTAGTAAAATATACAATAAAACTTATACCTTTATTTATTTAGTGGTGAATTTTTTTGTCAGCTTAAGAAGTCTGCAAAGATTTCAACCAGAAAACAGCATATTCCATAGCTTTATAAAATCCTTCAACTCTACTAGAGTAACCATAGTTGACTGTCATTAATTATGCTATTCATAATTTATGATTTCTCATATTTATATAGATCATTGGCTGATAATACATTTATTTATTTTTTAGCAGGCACAATTTTGTTCAATTTATAATTATAACCCACATTACACATACATATAAAATGAAACTAGTTAGAAATTAATAATACTTACCTATATAATTTATTTATATATTATTTGATATAAATTTTATAAGATTAATACCAATTTTGTTTTATTATTTACATATTTTTACAAAAATATTATTGGCAAAATTGGCATTTCGAAAGTACATTTAACAAAGACTCATTGAGGTCATTTTCAAACATTATTGTTTTATTGCAGGATGAAGGTTTTCCCAATTTAAACCCAGTTTTTTTCATCCCTAATCTCTTTTCCACAAGACACCAGTAATATTTCTTATTTTATCTAACCATCTCACATGTAGTGCATTTCTAGGTATTTTCAGTCTTTTGGAACCAAGTTTAAGATTTCAACTGTTCATCATTAATCATCTAGAAATATGTCAATTTCAGCTCCATTTCAATTATTTAATTTTTTCATTGTTGTCACTGATACTTGTTTTTCCTCTCATCTATGTATTTTGTTTTCAATCTCTTCTTGTTACTTCTAACATAGATCTCTATATTTTATTGCATGATCTGAACTTTCTGAATTGATCTTCTGTTAAATGTCCAAATCTCAAATTCATAAATAAGAAATGGCAAAATATATCCATTGAAAAAATCTTTCAAATACATAGGCATATTTCCTTTTAATATTAAGTTATTTCTACAAAAAGCATTCCACCAAAGTTTAATTCTATGATTAATTTTATCCATTATGTTTGCATCAGTATTAATTACTTGAATTGGTATTTGTAGTTGTTAACTTCTGATTCATGGGTATCAATCTTTATTTTCTTTTTCTGAATAAATCCATTGAACATTACTTTAGTCTTTTTAACATTTATCTTTAGTCCTACTATTTTCTTGCTTTAATTTGATAACTCTTGCAATGTACACATATATAAAACATATGGATAAAGTTATGATTAATAATATCCAAGACAATATCATTAAAATGAGTGTATTCAAGTAATGTCACACTTGTAAATTGCATTGTACTATTTAGTAAAATGGAAAATTATATACTATTGATTATTCAAAAAAATAAATAAATGTATGTTTTAATTGCCTATAAAAACATTTTTTTTAGTTTTTTTTAATCCAAAGATGTCCAAATTGTGGGTTACTCCTTGTGTGGCTGGATGAAAATATTCATGGTGGTGTAGAAATTAATCTCTTTTTAAATATATATATATATTCCATTATAAGTATTGATTTCCTAAAGAAAATAAATTGATATACAAAGTTTCATGTAAGAATCTATATCATATTTATATTAGTAATGTATCATTCTTCGATATATTAGAATTATTCTAAATTGTAATATTTAATAAATATTTTTTTCACTCACTATTAGCCATTAGCTTTAAGTGCAATATAATTAGAGTTTTGAGAAAAAAAAAATATATAGGATTTGTTTAATTTTTTTTTTTAAAAGCTGCTCTAAGCAATATAAGTTTCAGTTTTACTAATGATTTTGAGCTATTAGATTTTACTTCAGCAGCAGTAGCTATTGTTTCACCTTCCTTTTTTTTTTTTAATTTTTACTTGCTATAATTTTTTTTCTTCTTCCATTTATTATCAATAATCGTGATATGATTAGTTACTTGAGAAGTTTTGAGGTCTTTAAGGACCAACAATTATTTTTGTGCTCAGCTTTTCATTAAATTAACCAGATTAAGTTGATGTTTTTTTTATGCTACTAATACTGAGATGCTGCCTAAAATTTTTAGCTTCGAGTTTACTACTTTATTCTTGTGATAAATTTCATCAGACTATTTTTTATCATTTAGCAAATACATTGTGTTGACATTATTATCTTATAGTTAATCTTGATTATTAGATAGCATAATAATATTTATTAAAAATTAAATGGAAAGAAAGCATTAACTCTCTATAAGAATAATGATTAAATAAGTACATGTTCAAATATTCTCTGAAATTAATTAAGTGAACTGTCTGTGTTGTAATATATGTATACGTGTATAATGTAGATATACATGGATGTAAATAAAGATCATTATTTTTATTATGCAAATACATGCAAATGGTATGTGAATAAATTAGTTCCTTATTATATTAAATTACTATAGAAAATTTGAATATGTTAATCATATATTTAAGTGTAAATTATGCAAATGAATTAAAATCATAATTAAACTCTTGTATAAAACCTCTGCTAGGATTTATTTATTATTTTTTCTCATGTGTCATAGCATTAGCCGGGAAGCGAACCCGCTAACCCGGGACAATTGCTTGTAAAGCAGCCGCTGCTGACCTCTCGACCACCAGTACTAGGATTTATTTGTGTATATAATAAAGGCCAATGTGAATTATGAATAAGCCAATGTGCTTATGAGGAAATTAATGAATATAATGAAGTGTGAAGAAATGTAATAAGTGTGAATACGATTTGCATATCACAGTAGCAGCTGATAGTCTGCATGATGATGTTATAGTTATAATGAATCTATGTTTTTAATTTATACATATATATTGCAGTTATTCCTGAATGGAAGTGTGTATGACTTTCATCAATTAATATGCACTGCAATACAATTATATTTATTTACTGAGCATATGTAGAAAGTGACACACATGCAAGAGTTTATTTATAGACTGTAAAGATTTCTAGTGAAATCTCTCTTCATTATTCTATTAATTAGTCTTTTCTTACTTGTTAATGATATTAAATAAATTTATTTTATTACAATAAATTTGCACTTAATTAGATTTATTTAAAATCCATCAGTGCTGCCTGACTGGTATTGAAATACTGTTTAGGGCGGAGAGTTAATTGTTTTTAGAGAGTTAATTAACACATACATGTCAGTTAAAAGAATCTATTTTATTTTTCATTCTCCCAAGAAAATAAAAATGAAGAATTCATAAATAATTACAAAGAAACTATCGCATGATCACCATTTCTTATGCTTGCACATAAATGTTATTAACACTGTCTGGGGATATTGGATGAGTAGGCACTAGATGGGGATTTTATGCACAGGCCTTTTGGTATCCATTGATTATTCTGGCTGGCACTGAGTGGTACTACTGTGTGGAGAGTTTTGCCTGTGTTACAAAGAAATTATTTAATGAACTACATTTATAAAATGCAAAAAAAAAATGTTTTTATTTTGATCATAATTGACATTTCATATCAACAAGTTATAATTTTATTTTTGAATTTAAAAGAAAACATTTTATTTATTTTTTAAAAAAACAACAATGATGAATTTTTACAAATGAGATTATTATATGGTAGTTGAGCAATCACAATAAAAGCAATAACTCACTTTTATCTCTTTTACTCTAAAGATGTCTATTGTAAGCATGAGTGATCACAGAATGCACCAGATGATAGTACTAACCAAATTCAAAACTAGTTTCTAACTATTAGCTTTCATTAATAATGATTGGACCTACATAATTAACAGCCATCTTTAATTTTTTTTTACACTATCCAAGCTAATCCTTAAAGTTTCAAACATCCTAAGATGCTGAATGCAAGTCAACTTGCTTTTGTAACTATATATATCTGGCACTAGAGCAGCAACTAGATATTTTAATAAATGCAATCATGTGTTAATCATAGACTTCTTTGATTTGTTAACAAAATATATATATAAGAAAGATGACAAAAAAATGTATATAAGAAAGAGAACATGCCTAAGAGTTATTTGAAAGTTAATAGTTTAGTTCCTCATTTTTTAATATGATAGCACCCATTTTTTATAATTACTTATATGATTAGATATGAAAATCTTTAGGCTGTAAATTATTAGTTTCAAACATTCTATATAGTAATCTTCAAGTATTGTGGCAATAACAAATATATTTAAATAAAAAATTCCAGTGAAAATTTTGTTTCTTTTTCAAAAAACAATTTTGATTTCAATGGCGAAATAATAATTTGGTGAATAGTTAATAACTGATATAATTTGAGATTATGTTTATGAGAAATTAAAATGTATTTAAAATCATATTGTGTTAGAGTGATGTTCTGGATAATATTTAGAAATGTTTTAATAAGTTTTATATGAAATTTTGATTTATTGAAGCATATGCTATTTATTAGTCATTTTTAATTTGGTAATTTGTGGCTATAACTGGACACTATTAATTATTGCAAGAGAGTTGATTCATGATGTGTTTGATCAAGGATAAAGAGAATTTGTGGATCCACATAATTTAGATGAAAATTTAAAGGCATACTATAAAGCCCTTATAGTGCAGTAGTAATATATTCAACTTTTCATATCTACAGCCTAAATTTCAATCCAAACCAAGATAATTGAAAATTTTTTCAATAGATTTCTTTTTCACAGATTATAGCTAATCTATATAGCCATTTAATATTATTTTGTAAATGGTTGCTCAGCTATTGCTAGAAAGTAAAACATGGTCCTCATCACCTGCCCATTAGAAATCTGATGAGGACTGCTTTCTCTTTCACTATTCCTCTCTGAGAACACTAAAAAAAGTTTTTGCTCTAAAGTAGACTATTTAAATGGTTGTACTATTTATTTTAGCTCAAATTCTTCTTTATTGACATTAAAATGAAGTTGTGAATTATAAAAAAATATTTTATTTGTTCCTTTTAATGGACAACTAAACATTAAAGATGAATATTTGGTAACTAAGGAGAATATATTGCAAACGTTTTGCCCATTATTGGATTGTTAGTATTCAGATTAGATGTAATGTTTTTGTTATTGTTAACATTAATACTAATGAATGACTCATTAAATATGATAATAGTATTATTATATTATTTATTTTCATGTAACAATTGCCTTTAATTATTTTGTTATTCTGAATTATTGCATGACATTGTAATAATATCTCATTTACTATTTCTGAATAGATCAGTGGTTTGACTCTCGAAGACAATGAAAGTAATCTTGCATGTCTGTATTTAGCAACAGTTCAAGCTTTAGCAGTAAGTATGAAATTTTGTCAGTAAATTAAATATTTCTTTAGAATTGTATAGCTGTACATATTTGGCTCATATAGGATTTAAATAATTTTTTGATAAATTCCAATCAAATCATAGGAATTTTCATTTTGGTAACTGTTTCATATCCAACCCAGATAAGTAGATATTCTAAGGGTGGAAAATTATTCCACTCCTCATCCCCATCATAAAATTTATTCTAATTATAATTTTTATTCCAAACAGCTTCACTGCATTAGTCTGATTCTCCAGATGGTCTCTAATCTGCTATCCATTATTATGGCTTTATTGCTCAAGAAATCATAAGAAGTCCGAGTACTGGAAGTGAGTGAGCTAGGCCATCTATCACTCGACCACTGTATCAAATTACAGTATATAATGTGCACTTAAATTTAACTATGATTAAAATGTATAATATATCATCAATCACCTTCAAAGTTATTAGTCTTTGTTGTTTTACTGCATTCTCAATAGTTGAATTTTTAATTCATAAACTTTTACAGAATTTGTTGAGCATCAGCAATTATGATCTCTACAACCATATTTGAATTTTTAGAAATTTAATAAATTTTTTGTCCTTTGAATGTTTGAATTCTCATTTTCTCTACCATTTTGTATCTTCACCTAATCTTGATATTGTCAGTCAGCTATATCTCTTCAGAAGCATTGAGATATTCCAAGTAAATAAATGAAAATTCCTCATTATTGAGATCTGTAGAGAGAACTGTAATAAAGTACATGTTTATTCTAGCAAAATTGAAGGTCTTCTCTGATTTAAATAAAGGCTTTGAAATTCCTGAATGGAGTCATAATTAATGGATTATATTTTTTTCATTAAAGCATTTTCAGCAGTAATCTTATTTAGATAACTACTATGATTAGAATGCAGGATAAAGAAATAGTTATTTTATTTTTTTTATTTTCAATGGCTATATGGAGAGGGGGGGGGATCATCATTAGTTGTAACAATTTTTGCTTGTATTATGTTATTTATTAATAATTTTTTTATTAATGTTTAATTGATAGTTCTTATTGCTATTGGAAATATTTTCAAATTGTTTTAGAAATTATAAATTTGTCATTAGCTGATTGAAAAAAAAATCCTAACTATAAACAAAAATAAATAGTTTTGCATTGAATAAAAGATAATATTCACTTTCAGAATTTTTTAATAAAGACACTTTGTTTTTAATTGAACTTTTTGATGAATTAGAAGCAATAACATATTCAAGAAGATAATTTTTTGCTTAATAAATTAATAGAATTATGATCCTTGAAAACCTTAATATTTGATGTTAACATAAAACAGCTCAATATTACAGTCAATATTTAAAGTTTTATGAAAGGAGTTAATAGTAATTTGAAATAATTCCAATAGTGATGTCAAACAGATATTTAATCAGTCATTTAAAAATCTGACCTTTTATATAATATGATGATCAATAAATATTAAACATTAAGAATAAAAAGTTTTCTCTGTAATATATTTTTTCCACAAGAGTCTAATACTTAGATATGCTTCCTATTGTAATCTAAAAGTGAAAAGTATTGGTTTGCTATTAAACTGATGAAATGCTACAATGTTTACTTGCACATAACTATTTTCTGTTCCCAAAAGATGAAATTTTGAAAGCCAGAATTTTTTACTCGGTTGATCAATTAAAAATCTTGCAATGAAAATAGTTTCTTGAAAAATATTCAATAGAGATTTTACTATACAACATTTTTATATATAATTAACTTTCTATTTATATTATTTTATTTATAAAGAACTTCAATGTGTGAACTGCTTATTTAAATCCATGCTAGCTGCACAGTTGTAGAAATCTGAATTGTCAGACTTGTCTTTTTCAAATCATCCTGCATTCCACATTTTGGGTGAAATCTTGATGATATTAATAAAAATGTTTATTATTATTTATTGTATCTACTATATTGATGTACTTTATAAATATTTAAAAAAACAATTTATAACTAATTCTTCAGTAAAAAATGTTATTTTTAAGTAATATTCTATCACTTAATAATTTCTTTCTTATGCAGTTCAAACAAGTACTTGTTTATATTTGTAATCAGTATAATAATTTTTCATGAATATATATGCAGTATTCTTTTGTATGCATAATATTTGTTTTCATGTTTTCTTGCAGATACTGAAGTTCGTGCATGGTAATAAATTGTATAATACATGTATTTTTAATGTACATTTATATGTATACAAATAATTGCATATTTTTAATGCACATTTATATGTATACAATTAATTGTATATATTACACACTCTTTATACACATGTTTTAACTTATACATATAGTATGTGTACATATTGTAGATATTTATAATATAATTTTATTATTATGGTAGTATTATAAACATTTAAAAATAAAATTAAAAAAAAACAAAACAAATTTAATAAGTAAGAAACCATGAATGTTTACCATAGTAAATAGAGGGATTTAAACTTAGGATTTTCTTTCTATATTTATCCTCAACTCTATCTAAAACAACCAATACACATAACCACACACATGTGAAAAAGATAAATGATCCCAATGTACATACCAGTACTTATCAGTTGGGGCAAATATAATCTCCCAACGTTATGTACAACCAGTGCTTGGCTTATATTAAAATAGCAATTCCTTAAACTTCAATGGACAGGTTTCAATCTTCTCACCCTTTCAACAATTCAATTGTCTATTTCATTGAAAAACCAATGATGGAAAGCTCAAAGCCCTTTGTGGATTTGATATTGAAGTCATACTCATGTAGACATTACATTTTTAAGTTCAAATACCTCTATTTAGTAAGTAACTATAAATTAGCATACCTAATTGTACAAATGAGCTTTCTGTTTTGTTTTGTTTTAGTCCAATCTTCTCTTTAAATGGAGAGGGAAAAGAAATCATTCAAGAAGAAAGAACACTTACATTTTTAAGGAAATTCTTTTTTCCTCCTTAAATAGTGTTGTATAATAATTTATAATTATAAAAAAATAAGTATAGGTATTTATTGATATACAAAACTACAGTAAGATTATTATAAAATTATTGCCATTTAAATTTTCAGATTTTTGGGGTTTTTAAAAAAGTATTGATTTATAATATGGAATAAAAGGATTATTATTACAGTTTGTCATTGAAGTTTTAGAGTCGCATCCAAAAATGTGTACATAAAAAAAAAATTAAATTTTATTTTTTGATTAATTTTTATTTATTTATTTATTTTTCAATAATGGATAAGTGAAATAATAGATGTGGGGGAGGAGGGCTACTGAGGTGCATTTATAAAGAACTATTTATATCGAGCATGCTTTGATATATTGTGTATCATAATCATAGTTCTTTTACATTTCTATTATTGGTGATTTAAATTCATTTTAATTTATTGTATAGTTATGTAAATTTTTATTTGAAATCTTCTTAGAGAGTATCTCTATCTCGAAGAAATTGGCTCTAAGAAAATTTCAAATAAAAATTTACATAATTATGCAATAAATTAAAATGAATTTAAATATTAGCAAGTAAACATAAATACCATCAATAATAGAGATGCAAAAGAGCTATGATTATGATAAACAATGTATCGAAAGAATGCTTATCATGAATAAAGCCAATTTTTAAAATAACATACGTCTACCCTTTAATTTATAAATGTCTGAACATTTATATCTCTAAGATTACAATTGCAAAGAAAAGAGATAATATATTGAGTGAATTATCTAAAGAACTATTTAAAATATAATTAACATTTGTTGCTCATTTGTATTAAAGATATCTATGCTATTAATGCTTCTAATTAATCAGATTAATATGAGTAGCATCACTAATAGCTAATTAATTCTATTAATCTTATTTTGGTACTACTACTATTGTAAAATGTGATTTATTTTGAGTTTAATGATCTACCTGCTAAATAATACTTTAGTCAGAAAAGCAATAAAGAAATTAAGTTATAAGAAATTAAATGTATATATTTATTATTGAATAAAAAAAAAAAATTTATAACAAATTTTTGAAATATAATTTTAAAGATCACATACTAAAGTTGAAACTTACAACTGCTTTTATTTTAAAAAAATTAGATTTTTTTCATTAATAATGTACTATTTTTCCAAAAATATTTTTAAAAATGACATTGATTTTTTACTACTATTTGAGAAGTGAAATATTCTTTAATTGCTTCCCAAAATAATTATAGCTCCTTTTAACAAAAAAAAAGTTTTTTATTTTGAAATTAGTAATAAGAAAATAGATAGTTAATTTGATTATTATAAATTATATAATCCACACTTATTACCATGATGCAGTTTTTGGTATAGATTATTCTTTTAATATTAATTTGCAAAAATTTTGGATAAATAAATATATTTGTTTAATTTTTTATGGATTATTTTCTTCGTTGCTTTTTTTTTCTAAAGTCTCATATGGCACATTGATAATGAAAGATAAGATAGTTCACATATTTTAACAATACTTTAACTTTCTGAAGTGTTTGACTACACATAAGCTCTTATTACTTAAATATCTATTCTTCAATAGGCATGCATTTTTAAGTTACTCTCTTATAAATAAAATACTCAATAACACCATGAAATATATATTTTTTATATTTATTGAAAGATCAAGAAATAACATCAAAATTTAACTTCATTCTTTTAGGATTTTGATATTTGTCATGTTTAGCTGAAAATTTGTAAATGAAAACAAACTGTAATATGTTAGATTATAAAAGTTGCTTATTTAGAAATCTTTATTAAAATTAAGTTTTAATAATTATGTTATATTCTGCCTAATTAAAAATATATTCTATTTTCATAAGTAATAAAAATGTCTACTAAAATTGGGTATACACGCTTGAGAAATTTGCACTCTCTCAGTTTGATTTGAATTATATGTATTGTAACGGGCTGGTTGATTCCAGAAGAGATAGGGGGAGTACATCTTACTATGGTCGGACTTTGGGTCTTCGGATAGGATGCAAGTGATTACGCGATGAAATACATAACCTATGATTATACCTACTTCCAATAGACTAGCTCTACCTATTTTTATTAACCTAGATACAATTTGGGTCAGTTCATCCAATTCTCACCCCTTTCTAACCACGTTATACCATAGTATTCGAACTCAGGGAGTAATTGCTTGAGCTCTCTAATCAGGGAAGGAGATCACACTAATAGTAGTTATTGCACTTCTATATAGGTGATAATTAATTACCAAAAATCAATTAAGCATAAGATATATAAAAATATGTATGTGCAGTATAAGTATATATGTATTAAAAGTTAAAATAAATGACTTAAATATGTATATGTATTTCCTCTATCATAGTAATAATATTAATAGGTGTAAAACTAAATAAGATAATAATGTTTATAACAGATATGTGAATAATGAAGAACTATAAAGCTGATGGTGGATATTGAAATAATGATGAGTTAGAGACCAGATTAAAATAACGAATTATATAAACATTTATTGACTAACAAAAAATATAAAATATGAATAACAATTAAATCTGATACATGTAATTTATTTTGTCAAGGATGAATCTCTACCACATCAATATCTATAATGATATTAATAAAAATAAAACCCTTGCCCTAAACCCAATGGTAGAAGTTCATGTACTTGACTAATTATTAACTGGCTAATTTAAAATATGTATACAAACATAACAACAAAAAAATATATATCTTTGTTGTCTAGATAAATCAATGATTATAAATCATTGATTTAACAGTAATATAAAAATAAGATTAATTAATGAGATAATGTTAAAATTTCTTACCTCACAATTTCCTATATGTTGTCAAAAGTCAGTCAGATGGGAAGGTCAAAACTATTAGTTTTTTTATTCTTTATACAATTAAAGATGATAAAAAATATATATATATTTAAATCTAATATTTCCCCCCCTTATTACTCTCATACAGAGTTTCTCCAAAATTATACACATTATCTTCCATTTGTAGAAATGAAAATAATACATAAAATTTACAATAGACAAAATAATAAAACAAAAATCACAATTCTTATCCCATTATGTTAATTAAAGTTCGATGAGTCTGCTGGAAATTGTTCATTTGCTAAATAAATTCCTAGGAATGGAGATGAAGTTCTATTCCCATGACGAATAGCAATTTCTTGTCTGAGTCAAGAAATAATAGTGTTCTCCAATTATCCTGTCTTGGATTTGGTTAGGCATTTTATTTAAAGCAAAGATGGTTTTTAAGTTTCTCCTAAATGGGCATGTAAAATCTTTAAACTTTCATGGCTTTATTGATGACGTATTATTACCCCATGGTACAAACTTTTCAGCAAGCAATCATGATATAAAAATAATATATATTTATTGATTCATTTGCTTCTCAAAATTTCAATGACGATATTATTATATATCAAAACAATTAATTATTGAATATTACTGCAACGTGTAAATTTAACTAAACTTTGTCTAATTAGCAAATAATTTAAATCTTCTTACTTTCAAATTATTTCTTTCCCTTCAAACGATTGCTTTAAAATTTCAGCTTTTGATCATTTTGATTAATATTTTTAAAAAAAATATTTATATATTTAAATTCAAACATTCACATCCATTTTGTATTCAAATTTATTTTTTTTAAGCAGAAAAAAATAATAATGTTCTATCTTAGAATGCAGAAGACAATTATAACAATTAATACTGTGTTGTAGGTCACGTGAAGTTTTTTTAAGCATTTTAACCTTGACATTTCCTATTGTTTAACAGACATAATATAAATAAATGGGATTATAAATAAAAAATAATAATTTATAAATATTTTAAATTTCATCTCCACAAATGGTTGCTATGTGTTTAGATTTTAATTCAGTCATTGTTTTTATTTATTTATTTATTTTAAGTTTATGTGTAAGTTTTTTTTGGTTGTCGTCGATGAGCCACCATATCCCACTGGATGGCGCTGTTTTTGCGCTAAAACACATAAAAATGCCGTTTCCGTGGCCGCCATGTTCGAACCCGCGTTTTCTATAATACAATTTTTTTGTTGTACTACAGATTGCAGGCCACTATGTCGCATTGCAGTACAGCATGTATGTTTACACAGCAAATACATTTTGCCAATTCGCAGTTTATAAAATTGTTACGGCTTGGGGAAAGGGTGTGTTTTTTTGAATTGGATGGAAATGTTATTTTCATTGGTTTTTTTTTATTTTAAAGTATTGAAATGTTCAGATTTTGTAAAGTAATAATTAACAGACTTTTTACACAGTAGTGTATTGAAGTTTTAAGTAGTAAATGTTGACGAGATATATGTCTAAAGTGAATTGGAATTAGGTAATACGTCAAGTAACGTACTGTTCGTAACATTTCCACGAGACATTTTAAGATTGTACCGTGTGTATATTTTTGAAATAAAAAACAGCGTTAACACAAAAATATCCAGTAAGAAAAGTACAATTGTACACTGTTTTTTTAAATGTCATAAAAAGCATATATTATAAACATTTTATATATATATTTGTCATTGTTTAAAAAAGTTTTAGTTTCTTTCTTTTCTCCGACTACTGTTATACTTTGTTGAATATAGTTTACGTTTATTGTTATCATTTATTTTATAGATATTAGTAAAAAAAATATTTACAAAAATACGATTTTGATATTTTTTATTTTAGCATTACAAACAACAGAACACTAACTGTAAACCTAACCCTAAAACTAACCTTAAAGCTAACCCTAAACCTAACCCTAAAACTAACCCTAAAACTAACCCTAAACCTAACCCTAAAACTAACCCTAAACCTAACCGTAACAACTTTTACTTGTCATTCGATTTTAAATAAAAAATAGCTGTAAACAACGACAAAAAAAAGCCGTAACCCCAGTAAAAAAATCTCAAACTAAAAAAGACGAATCAAATTGTAATTTGTTTTCTAAAACTAACCCTAAACCTACCGTAACAACTTTTACTTTTAGTTGTCATTCGATTTGAAATAAAAAATAGCGGTAAACAACAACAAAAAAGCCATAACCTCAGTAAAAAAATCTCCGATAGAAAATTGATTTTTCTAATAAAAAGCAAACTAAAAAAGACGAATCAAATTGTAATTTGTTTATTTTATTTTACATTTATTATTATCATTTAATTTGTATACGTTAATAAAATAATATTTGAAATTAAATATTTAAAAAAGACGATTTTCTTTTGTTTTTATTTTCGCATTACAAAAAACACATCAAAATGATTATAATTAACGGCCTGGGAATGATCATATTTTATAGTTTAAATGTGGAAAGTGCACCATCGAATGGGATATAGTAGCTATTCGACGACAACCTTTTTTTTTTTATAGTCATCCCCAATTATTAACATATAATACGTTTTATTCCAGTGTTAATATACCTATCTGTTTCTCCCTAGTAATTTAATGGCTTTTATTACTTCTTTAGAAATAAAAAGATGTTTATACACATGTATATGTTAGAAAGAAAAAAAATGTTAATATGACAATTTGCTTGGCAATTTATTGGTTAAGCAAATATGTTATGAGGCTCCAATTGGTAGAGTGTCTTAAATAACTGGATGGTGTGCCACGTTGTAGCTCATCACTACAGTATATAAAGATATAGAATAATGATTAGAACTTCTGTTTGCTATTCCTATGACCTGCAGTTTTAATCTGGGCTGAGTAAAAAAACCATACTAAGATCTTTTATTTTAGATAACTGGACTATAATTAGTGTAGCTAGATTAGTAAATGGAATATTTAATTTATTTCAGATAGGAAGTAAAATTTAAAAAAATTGCTAAAACTTTCAACATTTAGCAATTGACAAATCTAGTAATATCTTATTTGCTGATTTTCCTTGAGAAGCTATTGGGAAGTCATTTACCCAGCAGTGGCTTATTTAAAAAATTATATATCCAGCTGCTAATTCTACACTACACTGGGAATCAAGTACAGAAAATGTGAACTCAATTAAGGTTACTTATTCTAGCAAAATTACCTGATTGGACACATCACTCAAAACTAAATAATTAGATAAAAAATCTAACCATATCTTTCCTATCATTGCTATGATCTTAAGTAGCCTGAGTCTAGAACAATCTAAACAAACAGACAGTTTTCTATTTTACATTTACAAGGAAAAATTAAATAATAATACTTTTTAAAGCATTAAACCTTCAAAAATAACTCTATAAGAAATTAAACTATTTGCTAATATTATACTGAAATCAAATGTAGAAAATATGAACTCACCTAATATTAAATTTTTATATACACTGAATATATCTTTATTAAGACGGAATATAGCATAATTATTAAAACTTAATTTAATAAAGGTTTTTAAATAACTAATTTTTACAACCTAATATATATACTCCAACACATAGTATTGTTCTATTAAATAATATATAATTATTTAATATAGATTTATAAAAAGTTTTAGTGAATATTATTAATTATTTTAGTATGGTGTTCGGCATATCTTAGAAAGTTTGACTAAGAGTGGACATAATATTCAGGTACTCATTGTAGCTGGAGGACTGGGCAAAAATCCTATCTTTATAAAAATGCATGCTGATATTACAGGTAAGTTTGCTTTTTTTTTCTCATATAATAAATTTTATGAAGAAAAAAATTAATAACATATATATAATACAAATAAAATGTCTGTTAATTAAAAACTACTGTAATAACAATAAAAATAATAACTATAATGGTAAATAACTATTATATACCGGCTTTCACTTAATTCCTTAATCCTCCTCAACTGATTTTAAATTTAAAAAACATAACGGAAGCAAACATCATCAACTCAAATCCCATGAATCCCAAATTTTAATGTTATCAGCTCATCTATTAATTATATTTATTTATATAATAGTTAATTATAATTATATTTATTATTTATATATTTAGAGGATTAAAATGGCAGGTACATTCTTATACTTTTATTAATATATTGTAGGGACATTATTGGCATTGAGATATGTTTGCACTTTTTGAAGAATAATGTCTAGAGTAATATTAAGTCATTTTTTAAAGAATAAATCTCAAGTTCTCTGAATCATAATAGTAGAAAATATTATTCAAAAATGAATCATAGAGGCTCCATAATATTTTAAATAAATAGTTATATGCTTCATTACTTAAAAAATGAAGTGAAGCTCAAGCAGTCTAGTGGTAACACAGGTTGAATAATTAATAATTTCATTTAATAAGTTGTTTGTTTGTTTTTTGCATTCCTGATATTTTTAGTTTTGAGATTGCCACTACAGCAAACTGCACCAGGCAAAAGTATTTAAATCAAATGGTTAAATAACTATGGAAAAAGTTTAATCTCATATATAATTGTAAGAATTAATTTTAGTTTATCACATAAAAAATATCAGCATTTTTAAGAAACAGTGTTGAACCATAAATGAAACTGTCCTTCTTATATATTCATATTTCATGAACTGATATAAAAATAATAATTAAGCCAGAAGAATATTATGAAATGAATGCTTAAATTACAACAGTTGCATCAATATGTTTTATAATTGAGGAAAAAATATTGTCAATAAGCCTCTTGTAGCATTTTATTCTGACTTGTGTCTATGAGTAATATAGACACACATACTCAGAATTCAAATTAACAACTATTCATTCAATTAATTTTTACTAATATCAAAGTATTTCTTAAATGATTCTGAAAATAATCTGATCATGCATGATATCTAAAACTTCTTGCCAGTATTTCAATGACCATATGATTATTCATTCTTATAGTGATCAGCTATTTTTGCTCTGCATGCATGCCTTTCTTATACTCAAAAACTATGTTGACCTTACCAAGATATTAAAAAAGTTAAGAAACCAAGTATTTATTTAAGCTTCCAATGATACTGTCAAAGGTTTATATTATATCAATTTATATTTTTTGTTTATTTGTTTGTAGTGATTTTTAAGAATAAAATTTTTAAAACTCTGTAATTTAATACATATTAATTGAAAGTTTATAAGCAATATTATTTGACCCTCTTTTTTTTTTATGACTTGTAAAAGTTAGTAGAAAATTTGAATTTAGGAAATAATTAATATCTATTTAAAAGTTTAAGATATAATTGAAACAACTAGATATTTTATGTATAATCCAGTACTAAATAATTATAAGATCTGTTTTATTTTTTTTAAGAGAATGTTTGATATCATTAAGAATTCATTGAATGGGTAATTATTAATTTGAATTGTAAGTATGGGTATGTGTGTATTACTTATACATTTAAGCAAGGATAAAATGCAATGTTTATTATTATTGCAATTATGGCTTTGGAGCATGAAATCAGAGGGAGATTTAATGATTTATAATGAAGATGAAATCATAATATAACTCTTGCCTCAGTTAAAAATATTTAATGAAAATAGTAGCCTAATTTGTATTTCTAGCATTATTTAGAATAAATAAATAGACTTCATCTATATATTGGTTTCTCTGTTTTTGATTGATAAGGGAGAGGCTGCTCATCACAAGATGTTAGACATATAACCATATTCTTTATTGATATAAAACATCCCATTATGTTGTAGCATTAAGTATTAAATATCATAATCAACTCTGTTAAAAGATTCTGAATGAGAAGGAAGAGACTCATTATCACAAGGTGTCAGACATATAAACATATACCTTATTAATATAAAGCATATTTTGTTATAGCTTTAAGTATTAAATGTTATAATCATCTCTGTTAAGGAATTGGAAAGCAACGGTAAAACTGTTAACATTGATGGTATATGTTTATTGTTGGTCATAAATGGCATATCACTTTAATGTATGCCAACTTCACTATTAAATTTTCTTCAATCATTTTCATATTAGGTTTTTTTTTTGAACAAGAATCTTTATGCCATTTTATTAAAAATCACAAGTACAGACTTTTATTTTCAGGTCTTCCTGTGGTTGTTCCCAACACTTCTGAATCAGTTCTTCTTGGTGCTGCAATACTTGGAGCTTGTGCCAGTCAAGATTTTCCAAATATTGAGGTTAGTTGCAGTGTAGATTTTATATTTTGTAAAATAATTCTAGTAATATATAGAATAAATTATCACAATTTTTAAAATTATTTTTAGGACATATAATGAATTTCTTATATAGATATATATACAAGTGCAATACACAGACACACAGACCGAGATGTACTGTTGATTTACATTGATATATGTAAGTGTATAGACTAAAATTTGCAATGTGCAAATTAAATCTGTTTTCCATCTATTAATCAGAAATAAAGAAATTAGAAATTGCTATAATGGAAATGTAAGATTAACAAGCGATTTGTAAAACAAGTTAATTAAAAACGAAGCTGTATGTTGTTTTCTTGAAACAAGCTATATTAATTACTGCTCATGAATTGCCTATTCATTCGTTACATAGAAAATGTAAAAATATATAAAAAAACAGCCAAGCATACTTCTAGAGAGAAGTATATGAATTTATCTGTCCTTCAGTAGATCAGTATGTGAGTGCAAAGAAAAAGAAAAACAGGTCATGTAGATCTTATTATTATTTTTACAAAACTTTGAATGATTGGTAATTAAATAACACCTTTATGCTCTGTGAGTAACCTTATTATATATATATATATGTGTTGAATTAAATATTTCCCATGGATTGTATTCTAATAAAGAACAGAAATAAGGAGATTTTATTCATGTAAACAGAGATAATCTTGTCTTTGATGTTACTAAGAAACCTGTAAAAGTGCTATTATAGATAATGGAGAAAACTTATTTAGCATTAGGGAGATTCTCAGTTAATAATAATTGATACTTTCCTGCCAACATCAAAGGCAAGGTTATCTTTATATGCATAGATAAAATCTTATTTGTTTTTTATTATATATATAATTGAAAAGCAGAAATAATTATCTCCCACTGAGGTATGTAATATCAAAAACCATGAATAGATAGAATGATATTACTGTTCAATACAAACAATATACGTGTATTTAAATATTATATATATATATATGTTGTACCTACTGAAATTTGAGATATATTTCAGTATGTGGTAAATGTCAGTTATAATTTTTTTTTCTTTCTTGTTTGATTTTTGGAGGGTGAATATGTTTACTTATAAAACATTGAGCTGTACTATTATGATGTTGATAATATTATTATAAAATTGTTTATTATTAATTGTATTGTAAGATTGTAAATTGACTTTATTCATTTTAAAAGAAAAATGAACATGTAAATAATAAAGCATATAGTTTGGATAAAATTATTATTCTTTTGGTATATGTTTTGGTTTCATTACTGCATTCACAATAATAAATTATAAAGAATACAAATAAATATTTAATATTTCAAATATATTTGTTCTTATTTTTTGCCTGATATTATATTAAGAAAATATATATAAAAATATATTTCGTATCTAATATATTGAAAATGTGATGTAGATTGTTTAATTTTTGTTAGAAGGAAAAATAGCATTGACATTGTGAAACATTATTTTTTATTGTATGTAATAATTCTAAAATATTTATTTTTAATTGTTGTATAATACAATTATTATTAGAGAAATGCTACCAGAAATCACTTAAAGAGTGAACATAGAAGATTCCTATAGTTACATTGATGTCAATGAAAAAGTCTTATAAATAGAACTGCATAATTTGAACTGATTTTCTCTCTTGTTTTAAACAGAAGCACATATAAATTTCTTTATATTATTTTCTTTTTATTTCATTTAAAGTGTATAACTGATTGAACAAAATTGGGGGGGGCAATATTATCTGCCCATGAACTGGGCAGCATATCAAGAAAACTTTATGGGAAAATGACCATTTATTATAAAAGGAAAAATCATCGAAACTACTTCATTATGTTATAAAATCATAATATTTTTAACCTTTAAAATAGATGTTACCTATATTTTAAAAATGGAATACAAATGTCAGAAGGTGTACAAGAGTCATATCTATCTGCCTGTATATTTTATTAGATTGATTGATTAGTTTTTACTAACATATGAATCAGTTTAATTTTTTATCATATCATCCTATATAAAGCTAGTATCTATTCATTCATAATATTTTGAAATAATATTTGTTCATGAAATGACATCTCTTCATATTATTGTGAATATAAAGTAGTAGTTATGTTTATAACATCATATAAACAAAATAATTATTATTTGAAAGAATAATTTGGATATATACATAAAACATTGGAATCGATAAAATTTACTTTGTATTTATAAATTTTTATGAATATATTGTATCTCTTGATGCGCAAGGACATACTATTAGTTTATAGTTTGAAATAAACATCAGAATTGTGATGCCATTCTGGAAATACAGTATTTAAAGACTCTCCTTCAGATCATTTGTTTACCTTTGTCATTATTATTGATATATTGAGTCAGTTATATATCTCATGGCATACAAATACATAGTAGTGTGTGTGCACATATATATAAAGTTGAAAGGAAGAATAGAAATAAACAGACAATTTTCTTTAGATGTTTTCTATATTACACTGGAATAATAGTTAAGGATTAAATAATTTTGAATTTTAAAAAAATTATTATGAATTAAACATCTAGAAAGGTATAATTAATATTTTATTAATTCTAATTTTGAAATTAAAACAAGCATGTTTTTATGTTACAATAGATATACTGACAATTATAAAATTCCACCATCTATTTTGATCAGATCAAAAAAAAAATTTTTAAATTAAAGTTTGTATAACATATTTTGATACAAATCATACAAAGTTGTTTTTGAAAGGATTAAGGTGAACTGAAAAGAGTCAACAACTTTTTCAATCAAGATAAAGAAAATCTATTTTTAATTAGGGTTTTTTTAAGAATCGACTCTGACCATAAAATGGTTGGAAAAAAGATTAAATGGAAGTTTTACAGATTATAACAGCAAGAATATTACAAAGTTATAACTGAAGGCAAGGGACAGTAGATCTACCTGCTATTACTAGTGCAATGATACAGAATTTTGATTCATATGGAGGCCAGGGCCAGCTTTTCCATAGCACCTATATATATATTGTGTACTAGCTGGTATGCCTGAAGTCTCAAATTCTAGACTAAATGGAGATGACTATGTATACCAACAGTTACAAGATTATATCTTTCTCAAAGATGACAATAAGCTAGTCTACTGTTTTAGAAGGGACCAGCTTACTCAAAGATTCCCTCAGCCTGCTGAACTAGTTTATACATATACTGTTTTATCTATATGTTGAGAAACACAGATAGGGGTATTGGGTTGGATATATGTATATATAATACAGCCAATGAGTAGAATGTGTTGTATATTGAAAATGATATATTAAATTATTTCTTGAAAATGACAGTTAAAATTTTTAATTAACAAATTTTAAAAGTAAATAACTTTTGTTAATTAAAAATAAAACAAAAGAAAGAAAAATAATAAATGACATTTGTGTCTATAGATTATTTTTCCTGATATTGTTAAAGAAAAAAAGTAAGGAAAACTCAGGATTTTTTTTTAAATATTGAAAGTGAGGCCACAAGGCCCTGAATTTTAAATGAAAATTTCCAAGTGATAGTTTTTTTTAAAGAAAAACTTTTATTTACCATAAAAAAAGAGGCTAAATAAATTAATAGCTTTAACGTGGATTATCTATATTTTGTATGTGCACACATTTGTCTGCACTTATGTGTTTTTTAAAAAATGAATTGGATTTTATTATTAGTTATTCACAATTCTGATATGTAATTTTAGTTTATATAGCAATTCTATGCTTATGTAGATCATTATGTAGACGTTTAGAATTATTAAAATGAATTATTGAATTTTATTATTACTGTATCATAATACTGACATGTAATTTTTTTATATAGGCATATCTATGTGTTGATATATAGATGTTTTATGTAAACTTATTGAGATATTTGTAAATCACAATGTGATAGCTTATTTCTTTTTGTATTAATCAAAATCAGAATACCAAATTTATATTTATAGCATACTCAGCAGACTTTAATTTAATTTTATTGTTTCTAATTAATAAATTTATATTTCATTGTTAAAGTTATTCTTGCAAATTCACTCAATCCTAAAATAGTTTTGGAATATTATATGTATTATATCTCTTGTGCATGGTATCAATTATAGAGATTTTTCTCACTGAGTTGGATTTATGCATAATGGTCTTTTATATAAAAGGGGTTTATATTTAGTGTTTATGGATATCCAGAAACTTTGTGCATGATCCAGAATGCCTCCTTGAGCTCAACATGGTCTTATGTTAGTTTCATACTGTTGACTTCTATAAGGTTGGTATCTTGGATTATAACCAAAGATAGCTTTGATGAATGCATCACCTTTCTTAAATAATAGTTGGGCTACCGTAGAAAGCTTACTTTCTTCACTATAATTATTGTAACTCACACAGCCTTCAAGAAATCTGCCACTTCTTCAATAATCTTTTGTTAGTACTAATAACCATTTGCTCAATCCTGAAAGGTAAATTATGCCTTATTTTCCTTATTATTTGACTTTCAGTGATCCCACATGTAGACAGGGTTCATAATCTGGTGGCCTGTTTTCTGAAGAATTGTGTATAGGTTTCATACCCTTTTATCTGAATTTTCTCTTGCATGAACTGGTACTTTATCACTTCCTGTCTTTCTTCTGAACAAAATTTGTATAAGATATGTTTTTTATATCTGAATAAGTAGTTGGTTTGCTTGTCAATGAATTCCATCACTTCTTAGCTAGTTCATTTAAATTGTTATATGTGATGCCTACTTGCTCTTTTTTATTAGCAGATTCAGCTTAGAATAGCTTTCTAGACTATCTAGATGCTCGGCTCATGTCTCTCCTGCATCAACTCTAAATAATTCTATCTTCAAAAATTCATTAATGCTTTTTATATTTTTATCAAGTTCCATTTGGCTTTTAACTAAAGTATCTTTTTCTTTTCTCGAATCATTATATCCTTAGTGTTAGATTTTCCTCTTTATACTGTTGTACTACTCTCCTTCAGTTTATCACAATCTGTTTTTATGTTGTTTATAGCAACACCATTTATTTTAATGAAAAATCCTCCATTTGAAGTGTCCTTATCTTTTTATCATCCTTCACTCCCAGCCTCTATAATCTTTCTACTAAGCTTAAAGCTGTTTCATGCACATTATCTCGATAGGTTTTGGGTTTCCTGGATCATATTCAGAATACCTACAGCTGTCTTCTCTATGAACTGCTTTTTCATTTATTTGCTTTATCATCTCTTCCTTCAAAGTGATTGTATTATTTCTATTCTCTGTACTTCTTTCATTTCTTCTTTGATTTGAATATACGCTTCTTTTCATTTTATTGAGTATTTTTAAATTTTTATCTGCATTTTTTCTTGATTTTTATCCATTTTATTATGCATTCCTTCTTCTTCAAAAAAGAATAGGAAAGAGAAAATAATAATAAAAACTTTATCTCATTTTAATATTTTTCAATTTTATTTTAATTATCGTTATAACTTTTGGGGTCATCTCCATAATAAATTTAGAATATCTTATTTTTTTAGCAAAGAGGAAAATAATTAAATGGATATATCATATTATTTTCTAAAATATAATAATGTAATTTTGGCATGGCCAATATCACTTTTACACATACTCTCACCAAGAAGAGACAATGGGAATATGAAACATCCCATTCCTCTGGGTCAATCACAATACCATTAATAAATTTTTTATATAGTTATTTCTTGACATTTTTATCAAATAATTCTTTAAAATAAGATATTCCTTTATTAAAAATATAATATTCTTCTTTTATCCAAACTCTTTAATTCTTTAACAAGAAAATCAACAGGTAGCAAGCCATCCTTTATCTTACTTTAATATTAGCTTTGGTACATCTTCCAAGGCCTTTGATGTTTCTGGCTTCAATTTATGTAATGGTAACTCCCTGGTAAAATATAAGCAGAAACAGCAAAATGTACAAGTAAAGTAATATGATAGTAATAGTTAATTAATTAGAGCTCATTATTCACTTGTGTTAGCAACTTTTCACTCCAAATATAACATATAGGAGAGCATGTTCTCAGAGCTACAGATGGGTTTATTCTACAGGTCATCTGTGTGTAAATTGCATTTATCTGCAAATATATATGAAATAACAATTAATAAATTTGTTAATAAAGAAATAATTTATTAATGACGAAATAAAATCAATATAATAATAAATAGCGAATAAATTAACTAGAATCTTCTTTGGGAGATTTTTCTTTCTTGAGTGCTTTTCAAGTTAGAAATTATAATAAAAGCTCAAATGTTTTATCATTTTACAACTTTTAAGTAATAACTTCTCATATAAAAAAATTATGCTTGTTTATTGCTAGATAGATTTTTGGGAAATAGTTTTATTTAATTTATTATTAAAAATTACAATACAGTTTGTGCTATAAATAATTCAAGTTCAAATATTATATCCTTATAGTTCCTTCATGAATAAAAAACAATAAATTAACTTAAATCAAATAAACTTGTCTGTTATTGTTCAATTGTGAAATACTAATTTATTGTTTAATAGCATTTGAGAATGACAAGATAAACTGAATATATCATAAAATTTAAGTGTGAAGTAACTATATAACATAATCCAGAAATCAAATCCCAGGATTAGTGAGTGTGGTTATATTATTTTTTTGGGTTGAATTCTATACTTATCTGATTATATATAAACTTTATATGATAATCACAATCAAATATTTGCATGTTTATCTAAATTATTGATTCGATAAGTACTGTATTGAGTTCATGGATGGTCAATAAGATCTTAATTTTATTCACTTATAAACAGAAATGGCGTCTCTAGCAGTGGCAGGACAGAAAATAAGAAACAACCGATGATAGTAATATATTTTGTTCTGTTATGAGTCAAAATGCTCTACTTTAATTATAATTAAAATATAGTTGATGTGGATCGTAAATTCAATTAACTATTAAATTTTAATATTCACACTGATTATAATAAATGTTAATAATCTTTTTATATGCTTTTATTGTTATAATATACAGTTTTAATAATTTAGTTATAGGAAATTTAAAATAAATTGATATGATTGGTTAATTATACTTAAGTAAATATCCAATAGATATCTGTTGTTTCTTTTATATACTGATATGATTGGATATTATGATTCAAGATTATCTTATGGGTTTATTGATATTACGTCATTGAGTATTTTATCTTGTTATAAATGTGTGATTAATAATAGTAAATCAATATATGAATATAACATAACAAATTTAAGATTGATAGTCAAAATCTATTATGATGTGAGAGGAAACATACAGAAAGAAAGAAAACATTTTAAGAGCACTTTGATGTGAATATATGATTTTTCAAACTTATAGGGCAATCATTCATGAATCAATTTATTTAGATATGAACATTGTTAAATTTTAGTATAAGTTTATATTATTATAAACAATGTTTGATTCATTAGGTGTATTAGAATTTAGTTGTTGAATGATTTATCATTACTTTCATTTGATTATAAGTGAAATATATCTTAATCATATATCATTGCATTGGGATCAAGGATATTTGGTTTAATTGCTTAATTTTAATCTATTTTAAGTAAGATTTGCATTTAGGTATTTAAAGGGATGATTTTGTTTTGTTTTCTGTTTATTCTAAATGCTGTCTGAACTCATGATGTTATAATAAAGATTATCATCACTGGTTTTTTTTTGTAATAGTTAACAGTCGTATATATGATATTAAAAGCAGTCAGGTGAAGAAATATAATTTTTAGCGAAGTTATATACCAATTGTCTAAATGATAAAGATGTACCAGATGATTGAAAGAATGCAGTAACAATATCACTATTTAAAAAAGGTGATAAAGAAGATATTAGAAATTCAGACCTATCAGTCTTTTATCAGTTTTATACAACATTTTTACTAAGATAATTACAACTCATCTTCAGAAAACACTGGATTCCACCAATCAAGAGAACAAGCTGGTTTAAAGTGGTTTTTGGTGCAGTGATCATATCCAGGTATTGAGAGAAGTTATAGAAAGGACATGATAAATACGAGTTGCCATTATGCTAAAAATTTGTAGATTATGAGAAGGGCATTTGATTCTATAAACATTTTCTTCAGTGATTAAAGCATTGGATCATCAAGGTGTAGATCCAGGATGGTGTCATATTTTAAAGAATATTTATAAAAATGCGAAAGCAACAGTTAGATTATAGTGAATGATACTAGGAAAGTCAACATTGAGAAGGGTGTAAGAACGGGAAGGTAAGATCTCCTTATCTCTAAAACGTTTTCATCAGTGCTGCAAGAAGTATTTTGTAGATTAAAATGGGAAGCTAAATGAGTGAAAATAAATGGATATTTAGCTCTTACAGATGATGTATGTTGTTTTTGCAAATAATACTTTAGAGTTGCAGGAAATGTTGCAAGAGTTATCAGATAAAAGTAGGAAAGTAGGACTAAAGATAAATGTTAAAAAGACTAAAGTAATGTTTCATGGATTTTTTCAAAATATGAAAATAAAGATTGATTATGATGAGTTAGAAGAAGTTAATAGTTACAAATACTTTGCTAAGATTATTAATAAAGATGGAAACATAGTAGATTAAATTAATCATGGAATTGAACTTGTTTGGAGTGCTTTTGGTAGAAATAACTTGATGCTAAAAAGAAATATGCCTAGGTGTTTGAAAAAGAAGGTTTTTAATAAATGTGTTTTACCAGTTCTTACTTATAGATCTGAGACTTGGACTCTTAATAGAAAAGCAATACAGAGACTTTAGACCACTCAAAAAAGTATGGAGTGATGCATGTTGGGAGTAACAAGAAGAGATTGATATTAAAAGATTGAAATGGAGTTGGGCTGTTCATATTGCTAGAAGAGATTATAATAGTTGTACAAGTGAAATCTTAAATGCGATTCCAAGAGATTGTAAAAGACTCAGAAAAGACCACATGTGAAGGGGTGATGTGGAGAAGAGAAGCTAAAGATCGGAGATGTATTTACATCTGAGTATAATTGATTATTTGCCCTAATCATTATCATTTGTCATATTGGCTACCTTCCCAAGAAATAGAAGGTGAGTTATTTTGCATTTGCAAAGTTAATTTGAGAATACAGAAGTGATGCATTGATACAACCAGTGCTTATAAAATTTGAGGATCTGGTGAGTTATACAACACCAACATAGACGTGCAAACATTCTATTTAATAAATTGTTAAAGTTGATTTTGTTCTTGACCTGTTTCTTTATTGACATTTTCCATTGAGTTTCTCCCTTCGCTTATTTTTATACATACACAGCTGAATAAAGAAAGGTATTTATGTGCTTTTAGCCTACTGATGAGAATTTGAATATTTTTTCATCCTTATTTTATCCTTTATCTAAGAATAGCTAAATATCTATTTACCAATTGATACTGAATGATTAGTTAGGCTGGCTGTGGACTATCTATTGAGGGGAAAAACCTTAATCCTGGCTAGAACCTGAAAAAATGCCAAGTTAGTTGTATGATTGATTACATGCAGTTGTATTTATTGTTACTGTTTGATTGTTAAATTAATTAATTAATTTTTTTATCTAGAATATGACTTTACTTTTCACTTGCATAACCATATATATATATAAATTCTAAAGCATATAATGCATTTTGTGAATTATATTAATTATTAAAACATTCATGATTTTTTATCATTTCATTGAAAGTTAAGGTTTTTATTAAATTTCATCTATTTAATTTAGGCTGCTATGGAAAAAATGTCTGAGTGGAACTGTATTACTTCCTTCAGCTGAAGAAAAATCGTGAGAATTAATAGTAAAAATAAACAATTTTTTTAAATTATTTTTACTGTCTTTTTTTCAGCATATATAATTATAATATTAGAGTTTATCCATATCTATAGAGCTTTGAGATGTAACTTTATATTATGAATTTGCTATTATGGTTTAGCATACTCTGTACAGTTAATATAGTTGTGGATTGATAGACTGTAACACTATTACATTTTCGAATCAAATCTCACAACTTTTTACTTATGATGCTTAAATAAAAAAATTTTTGAACATTCATTTATTTCTTTTATTGTATTATGTATATTTATTTAAAGATAAACTCCTAATTTCTAGTGTTTGCCTTAATAATGTAACATTCTTCAACATCAAAGCTGTAAATGTATGGAACAAAAATAATCATTTTAATTTATTTGTCAAGATCTTTATATAAACATTTAAACTCAGACAGTGACAACTATGAGTTTGAACTGAATCACATTTATTTGTTTGTCAAACTCAAAATATGGATATTTAAATCAGATGGTAATACCAACGATTCATGAATTTTAAATCATAGTATGTAACATCACTCAGATATCTGATTTTAAATGTTATGCATGGTGGGTATTATTATCTGATCTAAACATACAAACAATAGAGGTTTTTTTTTTTTCATTACTTTTATAGCTCTGGCACTGAAAGGTGTTGAATGAATGTAGCAAAACAGTCAGAAATAAGAAATGTATCTCTACAATAATATATATATATTATTTAATGTTGGTAAATTTAACCTTGAATGTGTGTATATATATATGAGAGAGAAAGAACGTGTAGTATTAACTATAATTTTATATTAACCTTGAATGTGTGTGTATATATATATATGAGAGAAAGAATGTAAAGTATTAATTATAATTTTATATTTAATATACTCAACTCGAATTAAGTCCTTAAAATTTAATATATTAATATAAAATGTGTAAGTAAATCTTAACTATAGCCAGCTTACAGCATATTTGTTAACTTCATTAGTATTTATGTAAATATAATAATAAATCTAGTTATCTTTGAGGTATATTATCCAGCCAAAAAATTAAGCCTGATTAGATGCGAGGCCAACTGAACTCAGGTATGCATGCATAATGGTGAAAATCTTATATATTAATTTATCAATTATTAACAATAATAAATAATTTGAATGACAAAAATTATATACTATAAGTAAAATTTTTCAGGACATTTCCAGTAACTAATACTTCGGATTATTATAATTTCAGTTACATAAACTGAGGATGATGTTATCAGATGATTATCAACCCTAATGGATAATTTCCCTAATCAAACCCAATAAAGTATAAAAAGAATGAAACCAAATGATTCAAATCTGACCTAGAATTTTCCTTAAATAATGATTTAAATACTACATATAAATTCTAATTAGAATTTATGCTTCTATAACTACTCTTTTCCAAAAACGCTTTTAAAAATGTACAGCATTTGTAAATTTTTTCTATTTTGAACACTTACACTGATATTGAAAATGTATAAAATATTTTAGTAAATTATGTTCAATTCAAATAGATTTTAAAGTCATCAAATTCTGCGAATTTTTTTATAAACAAATTAAAAAAAAAAAAAAAAAGAAATGCAAATTTGATATCTTCTAGATCTACTTGAACTTAAGTGCAAAAGTAAATTACTTAATAAAAAGACTTACAAATAAAATATACTAAGATATAACATTCAAAGTTTATATGAACTATACATGTTTACTTCATTTTGTTTGAAGATAATAATAAAAACATTAGATATAAACACCTTTTTTTTCCATATAAAATAGAAATAATAATAAATATTGTCATACATCTTAACATGACAGAAATGCCTGCCTAGTTTAGTCCAACTCCTCACTTCGGTTCTTGAATGTCAAAATCTCTGAACTACAAACCATTTGATTATTATTACATAGGAGAGATTGCCTGCAGATGAGGTTCTTCAGTTTATATCATTTATCTATGAAATAAAAAAACATATTCAAAAAATTAATAACCAATATTGCAGTGTCAAAACAACACCACAACCATATAAAATAATTAGTTACAACCAGATTTAATTATTATTGAATAGTGCTATATGTGATATATAGATAAAAGTCCTCTAAAAGAAATAATGAAGGCAAATGTAATACCAGAATTGCTTATTCAAGCAGTGAGAGTTTGAACAGTTTCTATTCTTATTTTAGCCTCTATAAGAGAATCTATCTACCCATTTATTAACCAGTATTGGATGATTAACTGAATTTCATATGAATTAGATGCCTGGGTTAGAAAAATTCTAAACCCATTGAAAAAAATTATAAGCTATTTTAATTAGCTCAGATAAATCCTTATCTTAGGTGTGCATTTAATATAGTAATGTTACATTCTGCATTCTTTTTACATATATAGTATATTATAATGGAAACGGTTTTTTTGGGAGGTTTGATTCTGTATTATTTTTAACTGCTATTATTTTATTTTATATCATTTAATTTGTACAAAACTCCTTTTTTTCATATTATTTCTTATCAATTTTGCCATCAGGTTTGCTAACCTAAATATCCCAGTTTAGCCTCCAACTGTAATGGATATTGTTTATTTATTTATTTAACCAACGCCATTACAATACAAGCAGAGAGCTAATACAGATCAAATTTAACTTCATATCTGTTATCCTTGATCGAACCCCAAGGCAATACGTATATATTATCTTTGCAAGTTATTTTTCCCGATCAAGAACCCTCGGCTGCTGAACAAAGCAAACTATTTCAAGAAATTTAACGAATGTCCAGCGCTTGCTATTTATTTTTTATAATTGGGAAATTCGCACTAACAAGCAGCACATGAATACCTTTTAAAAATCAGCCTTACCTTTTAGTCACCAAATTACAGTCCCGTCCCCCTGTCGTAGCTGATGATAGGAGAATAAAGCAAGTATATGCAATTTACTTAACAAATATGTTTAATAACACTCACTTTGATATAAAAAAATACATGATAACAATAATAAAAAAATGTACACACTTTATAAATATGGCTATAATATAAACATAGTAAAAGAAAACAAATATTAAAGTTATTTTGGAAGTCCTTTTGGATAGAGTTCTAAATTTATCAAAATTGTTCCTTGTTTATTTATTTACGAACATTAAAATGCATGCATGCTTTTTACCTAGGTTTTCCTTGTAGTTGTTTCCATGGGTATTTCTTTTGAGAGCTCTTTACCATCCAGTGGGAAATCATCCCTTTTTTTGTAGAGACGGTATGTCCTTCACTGTCGGCTGGATTGATTTTCTCTCTCAGTTTGTGGGGTTATTTCTTGTCGATTCTTTAGGTAGATTTTAAGTTATCAGTCACAGAAGTGGCGGTCTCTCTGCAGGTCAGGCATAGATCTTACATTGTGAGTCAGTGGTGAGACTGATTGAATACTAACCCAGACGTCTTTTTAACGCTACTAGTAAATGCACTTCTTTCATTTTTTCTTAGCTGTTACTTCTTCAAAATCTTTTTCTCCTAATGATCAGTTGATAATGTAATCCAGGTCTTACTCTCTTTCTTTCATGTTTATTGTTTTTGTAATTTTTAATTAGGGTTTAGATTTTCAACTAACTCTTATCAACCAATTGGTCTAATTAGTGGCTGGAATGTTGATTTGTAATCAATGAGCTGTATTATCAGCTTTTCCCTGTTATGCATTTTTTAACCTGAGGAATCAATTATCCAACAGATTTTCACACCTCTGATTTTATATGGCCATATTGTTTTTTAGCATTACATATTATATTTAATCCTTACTTAAAAGTTTACAATTCATTTTTTCAAATTTTATGGTTTATAATTTATTTTAACTTGTTACAATATAGTTTTAACAAGAGAGAAAAAAAAGACGCATTTCTTTATGAATCCCCTTCCCTCTCCCATAATAAACAAAAATAACTCTCAAGCATTTGATTTATTCGGTTTTTTTTTTAAAGAGAGAAAGAGACGAGATTTGCTTTATGCATCTCTTCCTCGGCTTCTTACTTACTTTTCACAAAATATCCAAAATAATTTTGATATTATTAATCTCAACTTTTTTTTTCTTCTTTTTAAATTTTAGTGAGATAATCCATTTATTTTAATACTTTCTAGTAGAAGTAATTTATCTAATTTTTATTAATAAATATATATCGCGGTGGACGACGATTTCTTATTTCTAGTCGCCACAATATATAT